>CAHIKZ030001879.1:2700000-2767500 GCA_903632075.3 Acanthosepion pharaonis
TTTCCCACTTTTTGAATATTATATATACATCTTAAAATGCCGTCTTCTTTGGTGAAAGATACTTACTGTTTCTTTTGGCTACTAATAAATCCGAGTATTTTGAGTCTTTTTCATTTCAATGTGTGTTCTATATTAAATTACAATTAACTACTAGTATTAGCTGTGCTTTCATTGTTATGATCTGTTGATCGATATCTGCACAAATTGCAATACTTTTCAATAAGTGACAAGTTAGTCTACGAGAGGGTGTGGTACTTGTATGTCCAATGTCTTAATGTTGTCTTGTGATTATTGTGAGAGAATGCCATTTGCGTAGGGTTTAGTTTATCTTTATGAGTAGAAAAGTCTGATACTAACATTTATTTATTCATTCTTATACGCTGTCTTTATTTTTAAAGTTTGGTAACAGGCTGTTTAAAATCAAATGATGGAACGCTCATATTAGAGAAGGAAAAAACTCTTCACCGCTGGAAGGAATATATTGAAGAACTCTTCCATGACAAAAGGGAACAACCAGCAAGGTACAAAACTACCGACGGACCTGAAATTCTGAAAACCGAAGTAGAAACTGCACTGGCCAAAGTGAACAGAAACAAGTCGGCAGGGCCAGACGGAATTGTAACGGAAATACTGACAGACTTATAGAAAAGATCACAGAAATAATAAATGTAATCTACAACAATGGAGATATACCAGAAGATCTCAGTAGATGTCTCTTCATAGCAATGCCTGAGAAACCAGGCGCAAACGAATGTGAACTTCACCGAACAACCAGCTTAATGAGCCACTTAACAAAACCCATAATCCGTATTCTGATGAACAGAGCGCGCAGCAGAATCAGGCCAGAGATAGGACAAGAACAGTGCGGTTTCGTAAAGACACTGGAACAAGGAAAGCGATATTCATGCTCAGAATGATATCAGAAAGAGCAATACAAATACAGAAGGACGTGTACCTGTGTTTTATAGAGTACGCAAAGGCCTTCGAGAAAGTACGCCACAAAGATCTGTTGTATCTGCTCCTCAACTTTGATTTATTCGTGAAAGATATTAGAATAATCAAGAATGGCAGCAAACAGCATACATGCGCATAGAGAACGAGTTCATCGAATATACAAAAATAGAAAGGGGCATAAGGCAAAGATGTGTCTTCTCACCGGACCTATTCAACCTATATAGCGAGGAAATTCTGAGAGAATTGGAAATCCTACCGAGATTCAGCAGCAGCGGCCACAATATTAATAACAAAAAAATCAGTAGTAAAACAAAGGTGCAACCACTTTTGAGAAAAAAAAAACAAAAAGAAAAAAACGAAAACACCTACTTTACTTGTGCTACGTGCGTCTCTGGAGCATATAATAATTTTTGAAAAGTCCCTTTTAAAAAAAACACTGTTCATGATAGGAAAATTCTTTTTCGTTCTTCGCCATCCAACCACAGGAGAATATTCGGTGAAACTTTGGAGTGTTATCTACATGGAAAAATATCTACACTGTACAAATTTTATTTTGGAATGCTATAACACACACACACACACACACACACACACACACACACACACACACACAAAAATATATATATATATATATATATATATATATATATATATAACAGAGAAAATGTAATTAAAATATTAAAAATTTTCTATTAATGATATTCTCCCGAAACTAAGACCTTGTAGATCCATGAGACGTAGATCCCATGCCTAAGTAGATTCATGATCCGTAGATAACAAGCCAAAGTAGTATCGCCTTTTCATTTGAACTTCAAAATTCTTTAGTCTCTCTCTGCATCTGGCTGGTAACTGGTGCCTTTTTGATGCTCTGTTCTTGATGTGAAAAACCTTCTTGCTCCTTGATTTGCCTTGTCCCCTTGCTGTGAAAAAGTCTTCTGATCGCTTCTACTGACATGAGCTCTATATATTTAGAAAATTAGGCTGATAAGTCCCCGCACCCCCGCCATTCGGATTGTTACTAGAGCTTGTGACTACGTCTCTAATTGGTCATTATATACGAAAAGAATTTTTTCCATAAAATGGAAATTCTTCACAAATTTTGGCGGGTTTTAACCGCTGAGCCGGAAAAGATATAAAAGTGTAACAAACTATCTAGTCTTCATAAAAATACTGTGCGAAATTTGTCCCGGCTTTCCCATATGAAAGGGTTAAGAATAAAGCAGCAACTTTAACTTAAAGGAAGAAAAGTGTTCATGCAAAGGCTTGCTCAAAATATTACTCTGAGCGCCTAAAAGTTCTTTAAGCATGTAAATTGTTTCTTAAGGGGTTAACACACACATCAGATTTTCTTAGAGCTCTTGTTCAGTGGGAAAAAATGAAAGATCCGTAGTTTGTAGTTGAGTGAGTTCATAGGCCGACGACAGGAATTTCAAGGTCCTAGGAAGCAGATCTTGAGTAGTTTTAGTAGATGTCCGACGTTCTGTCTTTAGAGCCAAGTATCTTTCTTGAAACAGGTTCCGAAGATGACTGGTGTAACTGTCGCCGTCCTGACGTTACCACGGAAGATGTCAAATATTCACTGATGGTATTTATCGAGATTAGGAGGCTCAGAAACATCAGAAACTTTTCCCTCCAAAATTGCTTATACACTTTACCTGCCTTCCCATTCGTCACAAAATATATATTCTTATTTCTGATAAGAATCAAAACTATGGGAGCCGGTTTTGAAAGCTGGGGTGAAAATCGGGGCAAAGATCAGAAAAGATGCTAGAACATGAACTTGTAGTAAAACATTGTAGTAGTGGTTCTCAAATTAAATTCTAATACTACACTTCTCTCAAAAGAACGTGTATAAAAACAACCTATTCAATTATTTTTTTTATATTTTAATTTTAATGTTTGAATCAAATGGCAATTATCCGTTGTCTTGTCAAACATTTCAATAAATAATAAATTAAATAAATAGTGTAAATAAACAATCTAATAAATACAAATTGTGTTTATTATTTTTGCTGTCAATTCTCAAGAACGAAGAAAATCTATAAATTCATTTTCATAGGCTTCTTAATTACAATTCTTATCTTCACTTTTTAAAACAACATTGCCGTTGAGTGAAGGTAGTTTAAAAAAGCGGTGTCATGGGAAAAACGTCCTTTTGACACATAAAGTTAAGTACACAAAGTAAATTTAATATTTTACAACTATTCTTAAAAAATACCTCAAAAATATAAAAGAGAAGACAACTTGTCAATATCTATTATCTCTTCTTTTCTTTTTTTACATATTTGCGATCATTTTAAACAGCGAAATTCACAAAAAAATTTATTATTGAGAATTTTATCAGATAGTTAATTTAATTTTAATTTTTTTCTTTATGCTATTATTCCTCATAATAACAAATATTTTCCTTATAAAATTATTTTTTAATGAATAATTTGTTTTCTTTATAACACGTAAAGTCTGTTGATACCGTCCTTGTAAGCAAATAAAAAATGAATGTAACTTTTTTGTACTGCTAATTTTCCAATTTTACTATACAGAAATTTGCCCATTTGAAAAAGAATTTGAATAAAAATTTAATTTAATATTTTTTCTGTGATATTCTTCAGAACAACAAACATACTGATTTTAAAAAAATTATTATTTGTGGGTATTTTAAAAAAATTATATTGAATTTTATTAGCATTATTTTTTTAAGCATTTCACTCCAAGCAAGGCAGGATGCCACTAGCACGCAAGGAGTTACAGAGAGCGGGAGCAAGAGTAAAGGGGCGTGATAGGGGAAAAAATGAAGAACAGGGAATAGATCAAGGCATCTGGAGATGTCGATTGACATTAGATTTGAATAGTTGGAGATTATAGCTATCAGGGAAACAAGTAATAGGAAGGGAATTCCACAGACGGGAAGTGCGAGACATGAAGCTATTGGAGTAGAAGAGACGGTTACATTTAACTGTTTCGACAGTGATGGGGTAGTTACAGGTTTAATTCATGCAGTCTGGGAACTAGCGAAAGTAGATCGTCGGAGCAGTTACCGTAAAAGTATTTGTAGAAAAGACAGAGGGAGGCGACGGCATGTCTGTGAGAGAGCGACTCTTCAGTCGCTGAAGACAGAGATGCATTTCATATCCGTCACGAGATGCCAATCACATTTCATATCCGTCTCTGGATTTTGTCGAGGACCTTGAGACGAACAGCGGAGGCACCACATCATATATGGCAGCAGTATTCCATGCAAGGGCGAATGGCTGATTTATAGATTTGAATGGTGAACTCGGGCGAGAAAAACTGGCACGACAGAGGGAACCAAATTTCTTTGCCGTTGATGAAGCTATTGATTCAATGTATTTGTTCCATCTCAGGACAGCAGACAGTGTGCGACCAAACAGTCACAAAGAGATACTCTTGTGGAGTTGAGCATCAGACATTCTAATGGGAGGCAGGGATAGTTCCCTGTGGTGAGTAATAGAGAGCAGTTTTGTTTTTGGGGTATTAAAGTTAACCAGCCAATTCCTGCCCCAGTTCACAACCAACTGGCGGCCAGGTTATTTTTGTCAGTGATAAAAAAATATTTGCTTTTGAGGCAGGAATAAATAGTAGTGTCGTCTGCATAGATGCCTACTTGGGAACTTATGACATCAGGAAGATCGTTATTGAAGATAAGAAACAGAGTAGGGCCCAGGATAGAGCCTTGGGGAACACCTGCGTTCGTGGGAAAGGAACTGGAGGAGAATCCGTTAAGGACGATCTTCATTACACGGTTTGACAGGAATTAACGTATCAAATCAAATAATCGACCTGAAATTCCGTATCCCTGAAGCTTACGAAGGAGGCCGGCATGCAAAATCCTATCAAACCCTTTAGAGATATCTAGAGCTACGGCACGGGCTTCTCCGTTATTGTGAAGTGCTTGGTAAACAATTTCAGTTATGGCCGTGAGCACATCAGCTGTAGAACAGGCAAAGCGGAAACCATATTGCTTGTCAGAGAGCAGATCATGTGATATAAGGTGCTTAACCACTTCGGCATTGATTAAAGCTTCAAAGACTTTGCCGAAGAGTGGTAGGAGGCTGATAGGACGATAGTTAGATGGGTCAGAAGGGTCTCCAGAGTTCTTGAAGACAGGAACAATAGATGAAGACTTCCAACAGGCTCGAAAACCAGATTCATTGAGGCAGTAGTTATATAATTTGGAGAAGGCAGGAGCAGTTCAGGAGCACATTTCTTCAGAACAATGGCTGGTATCTCGTCTATAGGAGCCTAATTTAGAAATGATTCCCAATACCAATGACAGGATTATGTGCAACTCGCTCAATAGAGCCTCAGTTCTAGCAAAATACTCAGCCTTATCATCTGAGGAAGTCAGGACCTCAAATTGGTTGAACAAAGAAGGTATTGTAGGTTGGCTGTTGTTTACACTCTTGCAGAGACGCCGCTAATCCCAGGAGCCGAATTTGCGATATGCAAAACGTTGTTTCATTTTATCAGCAGATAGTGACTTTGCTTCATTGAGGACACGCTTGCACTTGTTACGAGCGGAGACAAAGAGACGTCTGTTGCAATCAGACATATCTACGATATAGGCGGAAGAAGTGATTCCTATGGGCAATGGCAGCTGAGCAAGCAGCAGAGAACCAAAGCGGTGAGCGCGATTTAACCTTATATTTTCTTGCGGGGATGAAAGCCTCAATTCCAGCTTTTATCCAGGAGGAGACCTCTTGAACGAGGAGCTTAAAGACCTCATCCCATGGGATTTCGCGAAGGAAATCCCGGAACGAATACCAGTCTGCTTGTTGATAACATAAAGATATTCTGCTGGTAGGAGCGTTTTTGCTGGGGTTGGAGTAGGAGGAGATGTTGACAGACATGATCAGAGTTGCCAAGAGGGCAGAGCTGTGTGGCGCGACAGGACTCGGGGATGGAGGTGAAACAAAGATCGAGAAGGAAAGTCTTACTGTTCAGGTTATTGGGGAAACGTGTGGGAAAGTCAACTATTTGCGTGAGGGATTGAGAAATTGTAAATTTAAAGGTTTGTATGCCAGCAAGTTCAGTTATAGAGTTTTTAAGCCACTTGGTATGGTGGGCGTTAAAGTCTCCAAACATGAATATATGAGCGAAGGGATGGAGAGAGGTAGCCTTGTCTATATTTTCGGAAATGCTTTCAAGTACATCACTGTCTTGGAAGGAAGAAGAGGTAGATTACATCATTGAGGAGAGATAGAGGGAGATACATGTATCGAGCGGTCAGAGGAGGGGATAAAGGTGTCGAGGTTGGTCTCACAGAGAGCCAGTATATCGGGAGACTTCTCAATGAGAAACGATTCCACACTGCAGAAGTTGGTTCGAATACTACGGATGTTAGAAAAGGAAATGTCAAAGGGTTTAGGTGATTTTTTTAACAGCTGGTTTAGGTTTACTTTTAGTTGTCATGATGGGTAATTATGGTAGTGAAAATGAGAAGGCCTGAAGTAGAAGTAGCAGTCTGTGACGTGGGCTGAAAGGAACTGGCGCAGCCTGCAACATAATGTGGCCTCAGGGTTGCCCACCGAAGGTGAATGCAGGAACACCCTTCCATGCGTAACATGACACTACAGGCACCCCGGTATTATACAACTGTTGATCAGAGCGGCAGCTCAAGACGCCACGCAAGAGTTAGGGCTCCCAACTATCAGTCGGGAACAGCAACCAGAAAACTGTCAACCGTGTACCCTCAGAATGAAGAGGGATTGCCACAGACTGCACACATCACAGGATAATATTGTTGTTAGAAATGTAAACCAGAAATAACCAGTTTAATATTTTACAGTATATTTTTAAAAATATACTGTAAAAATATTAAACTGGTTAATTTTGTTTAGATAATCGTATTTTATGAAGGAGGAGGAGGAGGAGGTGACTGATCGACAGCCCCACCCCCATAAAATATGATTATCCAAAGATTTTAATGAGTGAAGTTTAGTTCGTTATGAAACTTCAACAGAAACCAGTGAAAAAATTGGAAATCCTTTACGTTGATTTTAAATACTGAACGGAACACCTTCGTAAAATTTAAAGAAACAAAAAAAAAAAAAAGAATAATAGTAAATTGAAAAAGTTTTGGGGAAAATGATAAAAAGAATGGAAGGAAAGCAAAGAAAAAGAATGAAATCATTAACAAGAGAGACTAGTTTAACCATTGAACATACATGCAATGGCTAAAATATGGATATATTTTTTTAAGAAATAGATCATGGTAATTTAAAAATTCCACTGGTTACCAGAGTTCAGTGGATGGTTTTCTGTTTTATAATGTTTGATGTTGTTGAATCTTCAAACTTGCATAAATTCTTTGACAAAAATCTTTGTTAGTTTCTGATATGTATCATTTCAATATGAAAAGAGAGCATGCGATTATATTGTCAAATATATTTTTCAAGAATTTTTGTTTGATTCACCTCAGACAACTCAAGAACCAGAAATTAAAAGATTTGAAATTATCTTAAAATTTTATTTATATGATAAAATGTTTATACAATTCTCTTTAAGACTACATAATCAGTATTAAAAAAATCATATTTTTTCAAGTTGTAAAAATATGTTCATGAAACTGCTTTAAAAAGACATAATTATGCATCCAGAAAAATAGCAGGTATTTTTTATTTTCAATTACATATATTTAATTGGTTAACTCCCCAAATTATCCTGTTAATTAATTTTGTGTTTTTGTTAAGGTAAATTGATTTGAATTATTAAAACTATGTATACTGGTAATATATATTATTGTATTATAGTGAAATAAGTATTTTATTTATCTGTGGAACAAATTGTACATGTAACAGAAATAGTATTATCAAAATTATTGTTTTTCTGAAATTCACATTTTTGTAAAGTATTTTCAGACTTTGTTGATAAACGTTTTGTAAAATGTTGAAATTGCTTTCTGATTGTATTATACAGTTATATTTTCTGTAATCAATTGGTAGAAAAAAATTAATGTATTATTTTTTTGCAATATCATCCAAAATGTCTCTAATTTATGGTGAATAAATTGATTTTTGTGCATTTAGTTATTTTATGGTAGAGGAGGTTATTTGCGTTCTTCGTACATTTGCATTTGGGGAAATAAGTCAGTAATTGTAAGCCACTTCCTAATATTATGTATAGTTGCTAATTAACTAATTACTGGAGATTACTAACAAGTCCCTTGCTAAAAATGTTCTCAGTAATTGTTATTTAGTAGTAATTTAGGCTTCCACATGTCCGCCCCCAGTCGTCGACCCCTGTCGCATAGTTGCTAGGTTTGGGTTAAGGTTCAACTTGATTCGGATATAATGTATTTATTTTCCATTTTTCTAGTTGAATTGAATATAATTGATCCATATTGTGCATAATTAGGTTACAATAAAATTTGTATTTTATATAAATGCTACCTTATGAAAATTGAGATGTAGTACCGTAGTGGGCCATGTCATAGATATGGCAGGTGGGATATATCATAGATTCTGTGGAAACATGCACCGGCGGCCTCTGGCTGTGCTGAATAATTACTCTTCATAGCATTTTATAGAGCAGTCGTAATTATATAACAGTGCTTATTTCCTTTCCAAGTAATATGCAAAAGGTTGTACTGGGTTACATGGTACCAACAGCATCTCTGACCTATTCTTAGAAAAAGATAGTAGAGTGGTCTCCCATAGACTTCTCCACAGTTTTTTTTTATTCAGAGTAGTCCTTCTAGACTCCCTGACACCTAGTGGTAGAGGGTTCAGTTTACTCTTCTATTTAACATATGGAGGAAGAGGTGATTTCATGTCTTTCTTATGAGCTTTGTTTCGAAAGTGAGCGTTACAGGCTCGGTCAAAATTCTACTGTTTACACAGCACTTATTTTTTAACTCTCTACTTTGACGTCACTGCCTGAAGTCAGAAATTTTATACAGTAATCATTTTTATTTTTTTCCTCGCTCAGTAGGAGTAGATAGGTTTGCCTATCCCCCGGTTCACACTCCTCCTCTTTCTTGAACAGGAA
The DNA here is from genome assembly GCA_903632075.3 of Acanthosepion pharaonis. NCBI lineage: Eukaryota > Metazoa > Mollusca > Cephalopoda > Sepiida > Sepiidae > Acanthosepion > Acanthosepion pharaonis. Next base: position 2,708,962 of record CAHIKZ030001879.1, read on the forward strand.
TAGATGTTCATCGCTGGTTTCCTGTTTAGGATTCTGTTTTCAGTTCATTCTAAAGTTTATTTTAACTCTATACTTCTAACGTCCCGTTCGAAATTTTATTCGATAATTAAATCTTGACCTCTTCAAGTCTAGAAATAGCTGTCTATCTTTCCTGTTATCTTGCCTTTTCTTACGCTAACTTCACACAATAACCATCTACCTTGAGTGGCTCTTAGGCCTTGTATTGGGTGAACATTAGTAAAAAGAGATGTACATGTATTGATCATTGCAATCCAGGTACGTATGTTTAATCTTGAGTAAACTGAATCACATATTCAGTGATGTAATAATAAATAATAATGGAAAGGTGACCAAAATTTCGCCACCTCACAAATGTATGTGTATTCAAAATGGCTAGGCCATAAAGCCATACTTCGAACAACCAATCAGAAATGGTCCCAACAAGATACGAATATCATAGTCTAGTGAGCAAATCAGAAACAAGATCTGTTCCCAACCAGGATATAAGGTCACTGACCGTGGACCAATCAGAAACCAAGCGGCAGTTTCGAAGCAGATCTCTAGATATGTATATATAGAGATGGAAATTCAACCTAAACTAGAATCGATTAATTAATTTTAGCAATCCTCCGATGCTGCGGTCATTATGACATACCTAGTGCCAAACCACGACCCATGCGCAACCCACACAGACTCGCATCGACACATACAATACGTACTTCTTTCTACCACTGGCGACCTAGACGTCCATACAGTCCTGCGTTGACACTAAAAAAACATGCATTCTTCCTTCACCCATTTTAAGGACTGCTACACCTGAGTACACACATATATGCATGCATATTTACATTCTCAAGGGCTCTCTTTCTCTCTTTCATATACACCAGGACATTTACATTTAAAATTAAACCTTCAACTTATTCTATCCTTCTGCGTATATAAAAATTTATTTTGTATATATTAACACTGTATTCTCAATCCAATATTTTTTTGTTCGTATATGGAAAAAGCCATTAAGACACGGGGACAGTGGAAGAATTAACAGAAACATTAATAATGAGCGTAACCAGGAGGACAGTAGATAACGATTGACGTTGATTTTTGCAGATTAAGTTTAGCTGGAAAGTATGGAACCGGATGGGTGTTCCGCAATTTCGAGAAAAGAAACTGTTAGTGTAGAATTTACGGCTACATCACGCTGTCTCAACTGTAAATTGATGAGATCTTGATGCCAGTCTCGTACTGCGCTTAAATTTTTAAAAAAAGTCTAGGTACCATATGATGGGAACGGACTACTCACCATATGAATATTTGATACATGTGTTTTGTATATGAGAATAATATCAATGGTAGTATATACATTTTATTCGCTGTCTTCTTTGGAAATTATCGAAATCTATCAATTAATATTTTTTATTAGTTATTCTCATGGGAATATCATACCACGTACTTGCTCAGACATGAAATTCTCGTTATTTTTAATATCTCTGCAAAGGTAAACATATATCAGTGTCAAGGGAAAAAAGGAATAAATGGAAAAGATAAAAACATCGGTTCACGTTATTTAGCTAATCCCCCCCCCAATTTCCTGATGATATGGTTTTGGTTTTCGTGGTGATCGATTACAGCGTGTGGTGGGTGCAAATGTAGCAACTTACCTATTTACCTTAACTCATACATTTTGGGAAGAAAAAAACTCTTTTTGGAAAAATGACAAACATGGACAATCGTCCTCGAAAAAATGAAACGGTGTTTCAAAAGGTCGGTTCTTTCATTGATACCGCTATATATCTAACTACGTTCATTCCCTTGACAATGCTTATTTACAATGCAAGATTTATTATTTACCATTTTATAAATAACTATGAAAACGAGTTTTTTATTCATAATTTTATATCAATGAATTTATAAAAACAAATAAATATGTGATTTGAATAAACATATAATTTTTTGGACATTAAAAAGTATTAAATCGTTGCTAATGGAACCAACGGCCATGTTATCTTGACCAAGGTGAGCCTTCAAGTTGGAGGTCATCGGCTGTAGTTTAAGTTGGAGAGGAATGAGATCCACCATATTTACTTGCCTAAGACTCGCTCTATATGAATGAATACCTTTTCGGATTTCAACCCAAATGTTGATAATGATGATGATTATGATGATAAGAGCCCAGATGCATTTCAATTAAATAAAAATGAAAAAGCAATAAAGAATGCTTAATCCACACACACACACACACACACACACACACACACACACACACACACATATATATATATATATATATATATATATATATATATATAAATATATATATATATAAAAAATTACAATAGCAATATTGTTAATGTGATTAATAGCGAAAACTTTGATAACAAAGACTTAATGAGACATCATCTTACTGCCAATTCTTTTGTATATAATGCCATCCTTATATTGACAATTTCAAATTATCATCTTCAGGGCGCAATTTTCTTATATATAGACAAATACTAAAACGAAGATGACAATTTGAAATTGTCGAAAGTACTTGGCATGTGTCTTCCATCTGATAACAACTCGAATATAAGGATCTTATTATTCAAGGAATTGATAGTAAGTTAATGCCTCATTAAGTTCTGTTAGCGAAGTGATTCTCCATTAATCACATTAACATTGCTATTTAATCCTTTGTATAAATTGTTTCTTTATGATATAAATTATAAGCTGTACACTCATATATATATATATATATATATATATATATATATATCTGTGTGTGTGTGTATTACTCCTGTAGACAGCAAAAAATCATCATATACTACCAAAGAAGGTGGGCAAACCGTTTTTTTCATTGACACCGTTATTATTTTAACTACGTTCATTGACTCGGCAATGTTTATTTATAAGATTAGGAAAGTTGTTGTTTTTTCTAAAGATTTATTGTTTAACATTTTATAAATAAATAAATGTGAAAAGAAATCTTTTTATTCAAAAATTTTTAAAATATATTACAAAATTATCAAAATATATAAACCATCTACAATGCAATAAGTTTTTAAACATCGATTAATTGCCAATTTTACCGATGCTCCGCAATGTTTGTTGTCTTAAAACGCGATGTTAGAATTTTATAAAATCCAAACATATGAAATTGAATTTATACATTTTCTTTGTTCTAATTCGAAAATACGCTTTTAAGTATGCGCCCAAGGGGGTCATCAGTGATGTTTTGACTTAGTTCATCAGGGAGTTTCGGGTCTTTCAACATCATACTCCCCATCACCAAATCGACCCAATCAGGGGAAATCAACCCCTGATTCCCCCTTCCAATTAAACGCTAACAGCTACTCTGGCCTTTTTAAAGAATAAGAGGAAGAAAGATCACATATTCCGCACATCCGATTGGATGTTTGTAACAACCAATCCGCCGCGCGAACTATTTTTTAAATGGCCCGCGGTGGGGACTGGCTTCTTTTCTTATTTCGGTGGATTGCAGTTTCGATGGATAACCGAGGAGGTAATCTTAATCTTCCTAAATCTTCTCCTTAAGTATTGTATGATTTAATACTTTGCCGTTTTTAATTTTATTTGTACTTTTTTCTTTTCTTTTGGCGGGGAAACTTAAAATGACTATAGATAATCTGTCAGCAGATTTTCTAGGCATTTTTTTTTAGAAAATAGCAACGATTTAAAACTTTTCAAAAATTACTGTTTGAAAATTATCTTTTTCAAAAATGAATAGGTAAGAGGTTAACCTAAAATTGATGGAGTTTCAGGCATTAGATTTTCAAGATGGCGATTAAAGAAGTTGGTAAATTAAAACAAGAAGCAATTTTTGATATAAAATAATCTGAGAAGAAAATTGATTATGTCCAGAAAATCCTATGTTTATTCAAATTTTTGTTTTATAATTTATTGGTATAAAATTAATAATAAAAACTTGTTTTCGTATTTATTTATTTATAAAATGATAAATAATAATATTGTATTGTAGATGGTTTACATATTTGGATAATTTTGTAATTTTTTTAAAGATTTTAAATAAAAAGATTTCTTTCCATATTTATTTTTTTATAAAATAGTAAATAATAAATCTTTATAAAAGGTAAACATTTTTTATAATCCTCTACCAGTTACCCTACTCCAAGTTCTTTAGAATGAGGCAGGTTGTTAGCGACCTTGTAGGATGAAAAATAAGACCTATCAAAAGGCGGAAGAACACTTGACGAGTCAACGGCCAGCTAGCTAGTGATGGTGTCTCAATAAATCACCATGAAGAAGGCAACGGGAAACCACTCTACTCTCAATACCATGAAATCTCATCGTATTTAAAGAAAAAATATGAAAGCTAACGTCGTGAAGGATGTTAAGTCTATTGGAATGATCGCCTCGTCCGGCAAGGAGCGACATGTGCAACAGACGTCACCTGACCTTCATCCAACGATTGTTAGCGTAAACAGCGTAAAGGGAGTCGAACTCCTTGAAATTGATCCCTCACCCCGTAAAGGAAGACATGAGCGACAGGTGTCACCTAACCGTCAGCATAAACAGCGTAAAGGGAGTCGAACTCCTTGAAATTGATCCCTCATCTGTTAAGGGAAGACATGAGAGACAGGTGTCACCTAACCGTCATCCAGCGACTGTTCGCAACAAAATTATTCTCGAGACATTGAATATCAGAACATTAAACCAATTTTGGTTTAGAGGAACTGACACTCACATGGTATATTGAAGGTAAGAAGGAAACAGCGAGTATCCTACCTAACAATCTTGTGTAAATGCATGGCAGAATATAGGCTGAGAGTTACTAAGAGCTACAAAGTATAGGAAGTTGAGGAGAGACATGATCGTCTCCGTCTTCAAGAAACATGCCACATAGAAAATAAAATTCGTTTTATTATTAAATATTGCATTGTTAATAATTCATTTCTAAATTGGAAAGACCAGGTTTCTGTTAAAAACGACAGTTTAAAAAATTCTCACATTTACCTTAGCTGAACATTGACAACTGACACTAGTGAAAAGTATATGTGCATTTCTATTGATAGAAAACTGAATATGGTAGGAAAATTGTGCTTCGCTGACATTTGCAAGTTGGGAGAAGCTGTCTGTCTTGAAAAAAAAATCAGCATTTATTGTTTGTAACTGCACTGAAAAACCTACACTTGCGTTGGGGGAAATACTTAACTGTTTCGACCAGGAGGCAAATTGGTATTTATTTAGCTTAGTTTGGAACAAGGTGACATTTGTGCGGTACACGTTCAGAATCAATCTCACTGTCACTGTCAAATTCCTTCGTTTTTTTTTTGCGGGAGGACGGGAGATCAGCTATTTCATCCTCGAGCCAGACATAAGCCGGGTCGTGGCCACCGTCGGGTCCTGGTGATCTCTCTTGAACTGAAACGTGAGTGTCGGGGAGAGCTAAGGGTGTTATGGTCTGGCTGCAGGAACTGAGCAATCCTTGCCTCTACCCACGGCTAGTAAATATCAAACAATTCAAATACCTCGGTGTATGGATAAGCTATAACAAATTTAGTATAAGAGATAAAGAAATTGAACATAGAATAGCCTGCGTCAAAGGTAGTTTTGCCAAATACCGCAAACTGCTACTAAATCGAAAACATTAACTGGAAAACTATAGTCGTGTTCTTATATATTCTTGTCAGTTGGAGGCTTTTTATATTCATATTATGCATAACACTAAACCCGTTTAGAAATATCTAAACTGTCTGCTGTAACAATCGCTTTCTCAGATCGATGATTAAAAATGGCTTCGAGCAAGTGAAGCATGTGGATCTTGGCGAAGACTATCTTTCGTCGAACCTTGTGAACTGGCGCTACAGAATCACAAAGGAAGAATCGTATCAAATAAAAGAAACCACACCACTTGAGGACTTTCAATAGCAGCAACAACTAAAATTGATGCCATATTTAAGCCGAAAAAAATAATGATATAATCAAGGTGTCGACATTCCACACTACTTCAAAAAAAAAAAAAGGTTAGGAATAAACCCGCCCCCAATACTGGAAAGAATTATGACAGCTACTGGACATGAGAAAACTATTTTCCTGAATAATTGTTTTTAGAGAATGATAAGTCGTAGTGGTTTCTCGGTCAATGAATGCCAAATGTTTCCTTATAAGGAATTGACTAATATTACCATTATTATTACCATATGTCACATTTTACTCTCGTGAAGAACTGACTAAATACTCAGTACATCGATCGTATGGATGTACAAACGCTTTCCTGGGGCAAATATAACAATGATAATAAAAAGCCACATTCAGGTCACATCGATTTTCTTTCTAATAAACAACTTTCTTTTTTTTTTTTTTTAATTATCTGTCTTCGCTACTTCTTGTTAGGTTTGTTTAATTTGAAGCAATATTTTCTCTGGCCGTTTTTTTCTTTTATTATCAGTTGGCTTTGTTACCAAAATATCCAGAGACACTGTTAGGAAAATCTTAGAAGTGTATTTGAAGTTTATATAGCTTGTGCAATTCACAGGTTCGTTGTTTACAGAACTTAAAAAGTGTCAAAACCAAATGGATTCCACATGAATTCAAAAGAAATGGTTTCTATATGATTTAACCCACAGTCGTTTTTTTCTCTCGGTCGAAACAGATATAAATTATTTTGGAGTGGGACAAGATAGTTGCTAGCAATGAAAATTGATTTCGTACAAAAACAAAAAAATCATTTTAATCAAAATGGAATCTATTATATCTGTCTTTATTCCTGAGATGAGGTATTGTAATTATTTACATTATTTACATTGTTCGGACTGTTGCCCATATAGAGGTTAAAGGGAGATCACGGTCCCTTGTGGGTTGAAGTTGAAATAATAGACAGAGAATATCATTGGAAAATACAAAAACTTAAGGAATCAGCACATATGCTAAGCCACAAAAATCTCCTAGGCCGGCCAAGTATAGAAATGAATACAATATGAGAACCAGTAATACGGAGTGCTAGAGAAAAGCAATAATAACAACAAAATTGCAATATGAGCTCTATTAAAAAAATGATAACTAAGACATTAAGTTTGTAAGTTATAAAAAAATCATAAACCGATGTCCTCAAGGACACATGGCCTAGTGGATAAAAGCGTTGGTTGAATCCAGTGACTTGACCCAAAGAGTTGTGAGTTGTGCAGTAGTAAACAAAAATATGGAGATTTGAGTGAAAGAGAGATAACTGGGACATCCGGAAGAGGCATGGCACGTGGAACTAGAACAATCTACCCCATTGGACGAAATAAAGGGTTCAGTTCGAAATTCCAATCACCCGAAGAAGGCCGGAGCGTACAACAGTCGAAACGTCCTAATCATTATTACCATATTTATATGGCAATAATGATCAGGACAACAGCTCGAATAATGTAAATAACGGAATCAACTGGGTAGAATTATTTCAGTGAGGAAGGAGAGAAAGAGAAAGGACTTGTGGGAAAATGAAATAAAATCAATAAATAGAATGATAATAATGAATAATAAAATTTTCTCATGATGCTAGTAGCCGGAAATATGATTACCACTATGCTTAGCCAAACGCCGTTAAGCGAGGCTGGTTAAATCTATAAAAAGGCAAGTATTTCCTCTCTCGCACTCTTTCTTCTATCGGCTCCATGATGTAGCATCACGTGTTAATTATGAACCCAATTGGGAATGTTAGTTTCCTTGGTCCGCTGAGGACTGAACTCTGTTTTCACTTTCCAACTCATGGCGTTCGCACGTATCTTCCAAAATCTCCATCTATGAAGTAAATCAACCTTTTCTTTGGTCGTTCCATATCAGCGCAAGGCTGGCTTGAGCTCGATCATTATAACGATGCTTATCCTTACTTACCTTAAATTCTGGACCAAGAAAATGAAAACGGAATACCATAACCATATTTAAACCTTCCAACAATAAATTACAACATTTTTTTTAGTTGTTTCAACTTTGCGAACGTCTGACGAGCGCGATCATTAATACAATGCTTATGCTTACTTACTCTAACTCCTGGACCAAAACAAAAACGGACATATCCAAGAGACACTGAAAACATTGTTTCAGTAAAATTTATATATAAAAAAAGAGAATAAATGGTCCCTTGTAGAAACTCAAGTTTTTGGATGTTTCTTCTTTACTCGTTTACATAAGAACACGCACCCACCTACAAATTACCCTACAACCTTTTAAATTTTATGGACTCGCCATCAATAGTAAGAAGAAATGTATGGTTGCCAACAAGGAAAAACACGTGTGTATTCTGGTTTTTTTTATTACTACCCTTAACTGGATCAGAAAGATTTTGGCGAAATGAAAATGTGCTGCTTAATTTCATTTACTCTTACTTAGGGGATTTTGGAAATTTCATGTCAGTTCCATGCTTCTGCTAGAAAATTCTTCCAGTATTTAACATTTAGCACTCTGCATTATTAGTATTGTTTCCCGTTCCACTGCATTCTTTTCAAGTGCCTCTCAATTGCAGTATCCTTATTGTTAATTTAACTGACAGGTGTTTTCTGTTGCCATAGCAGGATATGTCAACACAATTATGAAATTCAAGTTCTGGGATCAGAGTCAAATTCAGTGGTCGGATAAACATTTTGCACGGCAAATGAAATCACATACAGAGTGATGAAGGTCAAAAGATGAGCCTGGTTTATTTTAGTACTTCCTCCTATCGGCTAATTCAAACCTGACAATCTAGAAATCTTAAAATCTGGCGATTTAAATCTCTAACATCAGAAAAAAACGTCGATTATTTTTTTACCGAAAACCAGGAGAAACAGAAGATTTCAAAAACAAGCCCAAAATGTTAACTCTAAAATATTCTTTAAATTTACAGCAGTTATTTTCAACGGAAGCGTGATTTTAGAACAACATTAACCTGTTTCAAATCAAGGATTCACTTGTTAACAATTCCCGAGTCGTTAAAATGTTATCTCTGCAATAATTTAACCGAATCATGGTCCGAACCAGTGAAATGGTTTACATGATACATGAAGACCGAAGAGGAAGTATGCTTTCTCGGCAACTCTTTTAGTGGAATAAGTTTATTTACAGGGAGAATCTTGTAAATCTGACGGATTTGGTACAAGATCAACGCTTGGTAGTTAAATGGAAAAACACTCACGGAAATTATTCAATGTAGAAAAAAAAATACAAATAAATAATGACTTGTTCATTTAGCGCACAAGAAATGAAGCACTTTTACTCTGTGTATAATTGAGAATTCATTTATTTCAGAAAGATTTCATTGAAAGATAAAGGAGGGTGTAAAACATTTCTCTCATGATGATTTCATATGGCCTCAAAATTCCCCTGTAATTTTTCAAATTTAAAGATTTTCTCGGGGGTTTACAGTGCCCGAATCCCCAGCTCTATTGGCTCATTGATCTCGCCACAATCTATTCATAGCCTATATTTTGGTAGTTGAATTTTCGAATCTATTGTTGCTCGTTGCTTAAAGGGCCTCGTATCTGTTCAAACTGCAGGGCCCAAGAAATCTAGGTTCGACACTACCTCTTGTGCATTAAAATAAGGAAGAGTTTCTTCAGACAATACTTGAACTGGCAGGAGTTTGGTCATGGAAACTTATACGGAGGTAGAATATATTTCTGTAGAATTATTGCCATCTTTCTTTTTTAAATCTTCATTGCATATTGTTTTGCCCTGTTTGTGTTTAGCCCAAAATTATTTTAAGTACTGAGATTAAACATCATTCTTAAATTTTTGATTACTCATCTGATATTCTTTTGAGTACCTAATAAACATTAAACAGGTTAAAGAAAAAGTGTTTGTGCAAGTGTGTCTTTAAAGTTAAAAATGTTCCTTGTAAAGCAATATAGAGAAAGTTCCCACTTTCTTGTAATGTGTCTAACCTGTCAGAAGCTGAGAGGCCATTTGTACCAATAGCAAATAATGTTGATTAATTCTGAATGAAGAATTCTGGTAATTATTCAAGTTAGTTTCAGAAGACAATTATCAATTTTTAGTTTTGGGTTATGTTGTCCGGAATTATTGTTATGTTTTATATACTTTTTAGTTTAGCTTATCCCCGGAGGTTTTGGTTGGATGTGTCAGATTTCCGTGTTCTTTTTCGTCCGAAGTTTAGGTTGGCCACGTTACGGGATCTACTGCTCTTTTCGCTCTTAACAGAAAATGATAATTGTCTCCAGGTCACTGTGACTATTCTTTCTGACGACGTGTGAATGAATAGCGTTTTTCATCGGACGGCGACCTTGTTTATAGGTAGGTCGATCAAAAGGAAGAGTTTTTCATTCTTAAACCTTTTCTGGATGGAAAAGGATGGGTTATTGTGGTGATTGAGGAAATTGTTAGAGTGAATGGGTCGCGAATCGGATTAGTTAGGTGTAGGATAGACCAACCTCTCCCATTTCCCCTTCGGCCTTGTGCTACAAAAGAAATATTGTATTGTTTTAAGTAAACATTCTCAATCCTTTTCTTCAAGAACATTCAATTTTGTTATTACCATGTAGCATTCCCCAGAAACAGGCTAAACATCAGAGTTTATGAAGAATTTCTCGTCCGAACACACCATTGCTTAAATAAAGTCTTCACTCGTAGTTCACGGTAAAGGATCTTTTTTCATATAAATTTTTATATACTAGTCACGTACCAGGATATCGGGATAAAGAGCTTAAAACCGGGAGTCTCCTGGCATTGCCAGGAGAGATGACAGGCTTGTAATCTGTCCAGAAACTTTACGTAAATTTTCGGGTGTGCGGAGTAAAATAAGTAAGATCTTGGGCTATGCTTATAAAAAATAAATTTTATTGATCCTAGTTTCACTATCAAAGGAATAAAATAATTCATATATGAACAGAAACGATACAGCAAACAAATGAATACAGCCAAAACAAACAACCAATTGGCACTGAGCAAATGGCGGCTGTCAATGTTCTATTACCTGTTCGATATTCATCTGACTTTAAAACTTATAATGTATTTCACTGTTTCATTTTATTGACAGACAAGAAGAGTGCCTATGACCTACGATTCAGCACTTCCAAGGCAGATAACTCGTACAGTGACACCATATTTTCTAGAAGCGCGTGGGATTATCCCGTTTTTGCCAGACCAACATATTAATAACTTGATGGTACTTAATTCTTGACCCATTAATTAGGTGTATCATATATTTTGAAGTATTAAGACTATTAGAAACCTAAATTAGATAAATATCAAACATGAGCGAGACGGTTAAAAGCAAGAACAGCGAGATATTCAAATGTGCTGGCAATTTTACTGGAAAATTGTTGGTGAATATAAAGCAACAAATTGACGAGTTTACCGTATTCTACTGATACTAGTTAACGATTATTAGTACTTTAATTTATTTAATGTACTCAGCAATTGTAGTTCATTCTGTTCATTTTGTGGTCAGAGCTCAAATTACTGCTGTGGCAAAGCGATTTCCGTGTACACAATGTTACATTCGACCTCAAAATTCATAGAATATTTTTTGAAAGGGTATTTTTTAAAAACCCCAAGCAAGGCGATATTGCTGCTAAAACACTAGGAGTTACTGAGAGTGAAACAGAATGAGAAGACTTTAGTGAGGAGAAAGGACATTAAAGGAACAGATTTCAGGAAAACACAAGTTGGCGATTGATGTTGCATTTAAATTTTTGAAGACAGTATGTGACAGGGAAGCAAGAAACAGAAAGTGAGTTCTTCGATATTATGAAATCGAAAAACTAATCGAATTAAATAAAAAAAAATAGTTTGATTCTGAAAGACTCTTTAGCTATTATAATCAAGAAAGTGAATTAAGATCCAACTTCCTCGGCCATTGTAAAGTATTGATTAATAAAATAAATATACACTTGGCTGCCTAATAAAAGTGGGGGACGTATATTTTTTATTGTTTTAAGGAAAATTTCCTACACAGAACATATTAATACCAGCTCGTCTATTAATTTCGCACTTTTTGACTGTTTAAAGGATTTCCTACCCCACTTTTTGACTCATTAAATTATTTTCCTACCTCACTTTTTGAATCTTTAAATAATTTTCCGACCTCACTTTTTGAGTCTTTAAATGACTTTCCTACCCAACTTTTTAATTATTTTAAATGATTTTTTGAAGTCACTTTTTGAATCTTTAAATAATTTTCCAACCTTACTTTTTGAATCTTTAAATAATTTTCCTACCTTACTTTTTGACATTTTAAATGATTTTCCTACCTCCCTTTTTGACTCTTTAAATGATTTTCCGACCCCAATTTTACTAAGACATCGTATTTATTGTATATTGCGAAAAAGACAAAGAATAAAAATCCCGACACCCCCATTATTTAATAGTGGTGTCGGGATTTTTTAAGAAACAGTAAAGGAAACTTTTTTATGTGCCATTTCCCTTCGGGAGGAAGACGGTCATGGCTTTCCAAATTTCCTGAATTTCGTAGAACTTAATAAATTTTGTCTTTTTGTTATTTCTCCTAAACTTTATTCCACCATCCATTTACCCAAGCTCCCTGATTACATTAGGCGTTGATTTCATCTGTTCCTCTTGCCTTTAATATGCCTTATGAGGATCAGATTTTCAAAAATTTCTTTCCTCATTATAGAAATTTCAGTTGTGTCTTTCTGATGTCAAGTATAAGTTTCTTTTTTGCTTTTGTATTTTCTAAAAATTCGTCGCTGCTAACATGTTCAGTCTATGGTATCCTCAACATCCTTCTGTAGAATCACATTTCTGTTGCTTCAAGACTCATCGTCTGTGATCAGATTGTCTAGTAATCACTGCCATATAGGAGAACTGATATCATGTAATAGGTCAGTACTATCTTCGTTAATAATGAAATACTTTTGTTGCTTAATACTCTGTTTAGCTTTTGGAAGGCAATTTTGGCTATGACAGTGCACTTTCGAATTTCAGTGTCGCATTTTCCGTCCTCTGTTAAAACGATTCCCGGATATTTAAATGTTTCTACTTGTTTCATTTTGGTTCTCCAATTTGTAATTTGCATTTTGGTCTGTTCCTTTTTTGGTTTCTGGATGCTTGTAGTTGATCTTTAATCCTTTCTTTTCGCTTTTCTTTATTAATATTTGTAGGAGATTTTCTAGTCTTCTTTCTGTACCTTTTATCAACATTGTGTCATCTGCATATCTGCATTGTTTTCTCCTTCACTCTGGATTCTTGTAGTTGATGTTTAATCCTTTCTCTTCGCTTTTCTTTATTACCTTTTGTAAGAGTATTTCTAGTCTTCTTTCTACATTTTTTCTCTTTCACTCTGGATTCGGGTAGTTAATATCTAATCCTTTATTTTCGCTTTTCTTAAGTAACTTTTGTAGGAATTTTTCTAGTTTTCATTCTGTACCTGTTATCAACACTGTGTCATCTGCATATCTGCATTGTTTTCTCTTTGACTCTGGATTCTTTTAGTTAATGTTTAATCCTTTCTTTTCGCTTTTCTTTATTAACTTTTTGTAGGTGTTTTCTAGTTTTCATTCTTTGTTATCAACACTGTGTCATCTACATATCTGCATTGTTTTCTCTTTGACTCTGGATTCTTGTAGTTAATGTTTAATCCTTTCTTTTCGCTTTTCTTTATTAACTTTTGTAGGTGTTTTTCTAGTTTTCATTCTGTACCTGTTATCAACACTGTGTCATCTACATATCTGCATTGTTTTCTCTTTGACTCTGGATTCTTGTAGTTAATGTTTAATCCTTTCTTTTCGCTTTTCTTTATTAACTTTTGTAGGTGTTTTTCTAGTTTTCATTCTGTACCACTGTGTATATATGCAACACTTTTGTAGTTAATGTTTAACTTTTTCTTTTCATTGTTTTCTCTTTGACTTTTCTTTTTATTCTTTTTTGTAGGTGTTTTTCAGTTTTATCTGCATTGTCATCTACATATTGCATTGTTTTCTTTGACTCTGGATTCTTGTAGTTTGTTTAATCCTTTCTTTTCGCTTTTCTTTTATTAACTTTGTAGGTGTTTTTCTAGTTTTCATTCTGTACCTGTTATCAACACTGTGTCATCTAATATCTGCATTGTTTTCTTTAATACCTGTTATCAACACTGTGTCATCTACATATCTGCATGTTTTTCTCTTTGACTCTGGATTCTTGTAGTTAATGTTTAATCCTTTCTTTTCGCTTTTCTTTATTAACTTTTGTAGGTGTTTTTCTAGTTTTCATTCTGTACCTGTTATCAACACTGTGTCATCTACATATCTGCATTGTTTTCTCTTTGACTCTGGATTCTTGTAGTTAATGTTTAATCCTTTCTTTTCGCTTTTCTTTATTAACTTTTGTAGGTGTTTTCTAGTTTTCATTCTGTACCTGTTATCAACACTGTGTCATCTGCATATCTGCATTGTTTTCTTTGATTGGATTCTTGTAGTTAATGTTTAATCCTTTTTTCGCTTTTCTTTTATTAACTTTTGTAGGTGTTTTTTACCTGTTATCAACACTTGTGTCATCTACATATCTGCATTGTTTTCTCTTTGACTCTGGATTCTTGTAGTTAATGTTTAATCCTTTCTTTTCGCTTTTCTTTATTACCTTTTGTAGGAGTCTTTCTAGTTTTCTTTCTGTACCTATTTTCTTCATTATTTATATATTTGTTTAATAATTCCAAAGGTTACTGGTTATATCAACATCTTGTTAAAAAGAGATTTTGATAATTTCTTATTTTTCTACATCTATTACCATAAATTATATAATATATGTACAAAAAGAAATTTTGTTTTAGTTTCTTTCTTAAAGAAATTTTTGTGTTTTCTTAAATACTTGAGTATTTTTAGTTCTTTTTTCACAACCACATCAATTCTTCAATAGGCCGCAAGTCGGCATAATTCATAAGGGACACTGAGCATTTTACACTTATTACTTATATATTGTGAGGATTATTTTACTTGGTCTATCAAGATTTAGGGCCATAAAATCTCGTTCACAACCTTCCTCTTCCTTTTTTTACTCATTTCATTCTAGAATGTGATGCGTATAAGACATGTTCACTCTCCCCTTCTTGGGTGACTTAGCCACCCAGCCACGTGATGCATCTCCCGCATGAACTCAAACACACAATATCACTAACCCTATAATTGTTTTCTTACTATTTTAACTGTGTAAACACTAGTATATTTTCTCCATTTTGTTAATTATTTATTTGTGATATTAAAATACCTCTCCATAAACACTACGCGTTGAAACTTATTCTATTTCTTTTTACTTCTATAAATGATGACATTCAGCCATTTAGATTTGAAAATTTTGATTGACACTGCTTTTAATTGAGCGAGATGTAGTGATCGAAACAATACAAAAACGGCTTCATGAGTTTTGGCCAGATGTAATCCACCTGCAATATCTTCATTTCAAACTCGTCATTGCTTTTTTCCCCCTTTAAATAAGCATCTGCCATATTTATAAATATTTTATATATTTGACAATACTTTCCTGCTGTTATCTTTAAATAATTAATTCATATTTTTCATGCAGTAAATACTGACATATATATCCTAAATATGCAAAAATTCTTTGAAGGCATCGATAATTGTAAATAAGACTTGAAACTCAGAAACTTAAAGAATTTAAATCGACAACATATGAAATAAAATGATTTTCTTTAGCTTACTTCAGTAGTCAATTATAAGCAATTTCACAACTTTAAAATTAAAGCGAACGGGACTAGTTAGTTGATGGTAATGGCAATGGTAATATTAACCGTTTTCTTATAAGGAAACTTTCGGCATTGATTGACCGAGCAGCCAATACGTTTCTCAAATCCAGTAACTGTCATCGTTCGTTTCAGTATTGATGTGGTCTTACTTCCTAACCTTTGGCTTGAAAAGGTGTAGAACATCAAGATTTTCATTATGTTACTACTGTTAGCTCTTCGAGTTACATGTGATATCCATTTTAGCTGTTGCTGCTGTTGAAAGTCATCAAGCGATGTGGTTTATGTCATCTGGTACAGTTCTTTATTTGTGATTCTGTAGCGCCAGTCTACAATTTTCAAAGAAGGAAGGTCTTCGCCAATAGCTACAGGCTTCACTCGCACAAAGCCATTTTTAGTCATTGATCTTAGAAAGCAGTTGTATACGGCTGGGGGGTTTAGATATTTCTGAACGGGTTTGGCGCCATTCATGAAAATCTCGATCCAACTAGTCTATATAAGTACATGACTCAAATTTTCAGGTTAATCTTTTAGTTTTATAGCAATTTCTGGTGTTGGATGAAACTACCTCTAGCGCAGCCTATTTTATGTTCAGTTTCCTTATCTCCTATACTAAATTTGTTATAAATGATTCATACATGGGTTATTTGATGTGTTTGGTATTTACTAAATTCACATCCTTACTTTTTATGATCTATTCAGGGCAGGTACTAGTACTGCTTTCATTCCAATTCCAGATCATAGTTTCTGTTTTGGAAAGGTTTATTTTGAGTCCTAATTTTTCGAACCTTTGGTAGAGAATGTCGAGTTTTGATGGCAATCGCAAAAGTGGGTTTGGTAGAAAAGTGAAAACAGCAATGCGATAACTAAGGTGCCATTTCCCTTGGCAGATTATTTTTTTATTAAAATTAAATGTTTGGCTGCTTTTCAGTCAAACTATGTAGATGAACACTTTCGTGAATGTTGCCACCCGCATTACTTTAATTCCATATTTGCCATTGTTTTCTTTCCTTCAAATAAACATATGCCATAATAATAATAGTTTATATTGTCATTTTCAAATAATTAATTCTGTTTTTTGTTTACTATGCAGTAAATACTAATAAATATAAACAAATGCATGTACAAGGTAAACTCTTTGAGTGCCTTCTGTAATTGTAATTGGGTTCTGAAATTAAGTGCTAGATTATCTAAGAAACAAAACGATATTTTTAAATCTCCGATGACCTTAATTAAACACAACTCGTGAGGCATTAGCAGAAAGTAACGAGGGAACTATAATCTATACACAATAAGAGCCTTTTACATTTTCTTCTGTAATCTGCTTTAGCGTGCATTGTAAAGAAAAATATAAGTGCTTTAAAATAGATACCTACTACAAAGGATTAACAGGCATAGACACGAACAGAAACAAGATATATGTTGAAATAATTTTTTTTTTTTAGTAAGATAAGCACAGCGTGTGTCAGTAGAGAATTATAAACAGTAAACGAATCAAGATCACAATACAATAATAGTTAAAGAAATTAATTAAGCAAGAGACATATATGGTGGAAGTGAATTACCTCCCTTGGACATTCCGTGACTAGGATCACGTGATATGAGTATTAAAAGCGGTGCGTTTTCAAAAGTCGTTTTCCTATTTGTCTGTTCCCTGAACAGCTGCTGTCCAGCATGTAAGTAAAGCACACTCACACACACGCGCGCACACACAACACACAAACACATACGCACGCACATACACACACACATACACACACACAGTTACACACGCGCACACTTACACTTACTGTTTCCAAAAATTTTTATTTTGTGGAAATACACGGTTTGTTATTTTAAACAAAAATATTATATTTGTTCGACATTTGCACGTAAAAATTGTGAGTGTCACTGCTTTCAGTTGAGTTTGATGTAGTGACCGCAACAACAGATAAATAAGAAAATATTATTTGAGTACTGGAAATAGGACAAGGACATTGCAGTTCTGTTAAATACACTGGAACAAGAAATGCGATATATTCTTAATCGAGTTCACCCGAAGCAAGGCAGTAAATCCACTAAGGCACAAGGGATCACTAGGTGTGGAAGAACTAGCAAACAGAAACATTACTAAGAAGCGAGAATTAAAGAAGTGTAATGTATGCTCAGAATGATATCAGAAAGAGCAACCCGGAAGGAATCATACATATGGTTTATCGATTATGCAAAAGTGTTTGATAAAATACGTCACAAAGAACTGTTAGGTAATCTTGATATATTTGGGTAGGTTATTAGAGATGTAATGGATAACATTACATTCATTTGCATGAAATTTGCATTGGGAAAGGTATGAATCCATTTATTCTCCCCACCAGTAGGACAGACTGGATCCAATATCCTTGGTTGTCAACCAGTCTACGGCAGATAGTAACGGCAATCTACTGCGGGAATATCTTCTGACAAGTTTGTCTCGAATCGAAAGAGACATGATCGCCGAAGTGTGTATTACGTATTGCACTTAATTGACTAATTAGAATCATTCATAATTCATACTGGGAGCAAACCGCCTGCACACGGATAGAAAAAATGAATTCCATAAAGAATAGAAAGACATGGATGCGTCTTCTTATCAGATTTATTCAAACTTTATGCAGTGAGGTGATTTTGAGATAATTAGAATTCCTACCATGCAAATGACACAGTGTTGATAGCAGACACAGAAAGGAGAATACAGTACCTCCTACTGAAGGTATTGAAGGAAAGCAAGAAAGGACTAAACAACAATTACAAGAAGACAGAATGTATGGTTGTCAGCAGAAAAGAAGAGCCCAACATGTTAATTACAAATTGGAGATGCCAAAATAAAGCATGTACAAAAATTTAAATATCTAGTAAGTGTGTTAACAGAGGACGGAAAAGGTGACATTGAAATCCGAAGACACAATGTGATAGCGAAAGATGCCTTCCAAAAGCTAAGTATTAAGAAACAGAAAATCTCGTTATAAACTAAGAAAAGAGTACTTAACTGTTATGTAATATCGGTTTTTTTATATGGTAGCGAATGCTAGACAATCTTATCAATGAGGCAAATAAATGTGGTTTTAAAGAAGGATGCTGGGAATACGATTTGCTGGACCCGCGAGCAATGATGATGTTTTAGAGAAAATGGAAACAAAAAGGAGACTTATACTTAACATCAGCAAGAAACAGTTGAAATTTCTAGGGTGCATAATGACGAAAGAGGGTCTAGAAAATTTAACACTCACAGAGACAGTGGAAAGTACACTACACACAAGCCGCTAGTGGCCCGCTGGCGGACCGCCAATGGCAACATCAGAGGTCCTCTGGTGGCAGCCACTGTCATGCCACCGGTGGGCCTCTATCGGTCCGCCAGTAGTAATATTGCCGAGACGAACGCGCCGGCAGTCCGACAGCGGGCCACCCGCGGTAAACGGTTTTGGCATGCCACCCAACAGTTAGCAGAACAAGGATTAGGAGAGATATCGAAAAGACAAAAATTACAAAGAGATAGAAAGACCAACGAATTGTGGCCACCGTTCTGTAGGAACAAGGCACATAGAAGAAAAATGGTCCTCGATAATTATTAGGAAATAAAACGATTCTACAACTCAGAAGTTTAAGAAATTCAATTTTTGATGATTTATTGCATCTACCTACATTGTAAGATTAACAAAATATTGAGAGAAAGACAAGACGTAAACAAAAATAAAATGCTAATAGCAACATCCAGAAGATGGCAACATCCAGAAGATGGCAACAAAAAATAGCAACAGAAAAGAACAATTGTACCCAGAATCAAAGACAGTTAAACATTTTTGATACACACTGAGAAAGGAAAGCTTGGAAAAGTTACAGAGCACAAATATGGAATATTTCTTTGAGTCTTAACTTTGGTAAATACTCTGTTATCGCTACAAACCCCATACGAGGTAGCTGACGAATAGTTCTCGTTTTGACTCATTTCCCAAACTGATTGTTATTTTATCACTGGAGATTAAATAGACATCCTTTTATATTGTAAGGTACCAATCTGCATAAACATATCACTTACATATAACTATGTATCAAGCGTAGCTAAGATGTGGCACGAGGCCAAAAGTAACGAGCACACAGTAAGGATAGAACTCGCTACTCAGTTGTAATTGATTTAGCGAGACAAGCTTGCTAGCCATTGTACTACATCGAAGTGCCCGTAACACACACACACACACACACACACACACACACACAATATATATATATATATATATATATATTGACACGTTTCAGTCAAAGATCTCAGTCAAATTATATATATAGTGTCACTTAAGACTATCGCACAAAATTTCATAACTGAATCAACTAAGCTGTCAGATCCTCATACGTCGAAACTGACGGGAGAGTCCATAATATAATTCCGTATACATACATACATATATATATATATATATATATATATATATATATATGTAAGACGGCAGATTTTTATTATTTTAGCAGTGTATTCGACTTTCTTTAGTTGATCTACGAGGTCAAGTAAATCAGTATCACGACGATATATCTCTCTCTAACATATAGATATATTATGAATTTGGTTGAACAAATGAAATATTTATATATTAACCAAATTAAATATGTGTGTGTGTGTGTGTGAACAAATAGGCTGGATTTTTCAAGTGAATTCTCGTCAGGCATAAAGTTCCTGTTACTGTAGAAGAAAATTCCAAAGGTACTCCACGTGTGTATGATGGAAATGTTGTGTGACAAGTGCCCGTTCTACTCAACTTGGAAAAAAATTAGAATGTCCTCTTCCAGTTTGAAAATGTAGAAGCCCAAGAGGCGACACGGTCAACATTCATCGATATCAGCTGGAATTATTGATCATGTTCATGGCCTAATTTTGGACAATCGTGGGATCTCAGTCAAAAAATTGCTGAGACATTAGAAATATTCAGGGATAACATTGGGTTCGCAAGTCATTTGCAGTTGGATATTCTATTCAGAAACTGTCAAGACAAGTAGATGCCAAAATATTTGCATGGCAACAAGAAATGCTAACGAATATATACTTACGAGTTGATTTGGTAGCATTTTTAGTGACTTGCTGATAAATCTGGGAAGTGTTTCTAGTGGATTAGCTAATCTGTATCAGTGACAAAACACAAATTAAACTCTTTCTCTACTATTTTTATTAAATCAAATGCGACAAAGACAACAACAACAAGAGAAATAATTAAATAGGCAGATATTTGTTTTAACAAAAAATATTTTTATATAACAAGTACACACGATATAATAAAGTTATTTAAAACTTTAGAGTTCTTGGTTGTGTGATCAAGGGTAATATAAAAGGTGTTATGCTATAGACCTGGTAAGAAATTAAACAATTTATGTTGATGGTGAAATTGGATGAAATAGATTGCTTGACTTACTGTAGAGCTGTCTCGCTTCGAGTGATATAGTTACGATTTCCTTTATGTTGTTAAGATACTGAGTGAGTTGCTTTCTGAATCTCGTCTTAGTTGAATTGGTCACTAAATGAGTTCATGTTGAAAAGAAATTGAATTCCACAAGACGGGTTGATGTTAATAAAATTAACATTTAGCGAGGAAGTTGGGTTTCATGGATTCGTGTGACGAGTTATGTATTTTCTTCATCACGTGGAGGCTCGAGAACATGTTTACATTTTTTCTTTTGGCGTGTTGTACTACGGACATGTCAACTCGAGGTCAACCGTGCGGAAGTAGGCAGAAACATGACATTATTATTTATGAACCAATCAGAAAGCATTGTTTCGTACTGAACTCTGGAGCTGATTTTAATGGGTTCAGCAAAAACTAAGAATACTTAGCTGTGATCCACTTTTAACAGGTTTAAAAAAGAGAATATAGAAATCTAATTCTACATGTTCTAACAGACGACACTGAGATCTGAAGACGTATTGGAATCACCAAAGATGCATTCCAAAAGCCAAGCGACAGAAAAATTGTACTCCTGTATGGCAGCGAATGACGGGCAATCTCCTCAAAAATGAAGAAGAGTCTTGAAGCAACCAAAAAAATGGTTATACAGAAAGATGCTGAGGATACCATAGACTGAACATTTGAGCAACGACGAGGTTTTAGACGAGGAAACAAAAAGCAAACTTATATTTAACATCAGGCAGTAGTTAAAATTTATGGAGTTCGTAATGGGGAAGGAGGACTTTAAAAAATCTGATACTTACAGGACAGATTGAGGAAAGAGGGACAGAGGAAAAGTACGTATAACCTACCTAACGAGCTTGGGTAAATAGATGACCGAACAAGGTTTAAGTGAGTCAAAATTTATTAAGGACTACAAAGGACAAGAAATTTTAGAGAGATATGATCGCCAACGTCCGGAAGGGAGACAACACAGAAAGAAAACTACAGAACCTCGAAGGAAAACGAGAAAAAGGACTAACTATCAACTGCAAGAAGACAAATTGAAGATATCAACACCAAGCAAGTACAAAAATGTAAATATCTGGGATGTGTTTTAACAGAGCATCGAAAATGTGACACCAGAATCTGTACACACACTGAATTAGCGAAAGATGCATTACAAAAGCTAAGGAAATTACTAAGAAACAGGAAAAAATCGTTAGAAAAAGTGAAGGCTAGATTACTTTGTGATATCTATCCTCTTATTTGGCAGTGACTGCTAGACAATCTCTTCAAAGGTGAAGAGAAAAATAAAGGCAACAGAAATGTGGTTCTACAGAAGGATATTGAGAATTTTCATGGATGGAGCGTTTAAGAAGTGACAAAAAAAAAGAAAGAAATACTTATACTCAGAATCAGAGACAGCCAGCTGAAATTTCTCTGACACATAATGAGGAAGGAGTGCTTGGAAAACGTAACCCTCTAAAGGCATATTGAGTGTAAGCGAGACAGGAAAAGGCAGCGAGCCACCTACCTGCCAGATGTGTATGAATGAATGGCGGAACGGTGAACAAGTAAGAATCACTGCTAAAGGCTACAAGGGATAGGAAGTTTTGGAGAGCCATGGTCATCCATTTGAAGGGACTCAGAACATATAAGATCTGATAACCTTTACAAGAACCAGATCAGGCCGAAAATGGAGTACTGTTGCTATATATGGGCAAGAGTGGCCCAGTCTTCACTTTCCACTCCAAAAGCGTTTCTGCGTCCTTGTTGGAGACGAATTATTTTCCACTCTGCAACACATTTCTCACAGACGAGACGTCGCAAGCCTCTCATTATCTCTATTACCATGGTGTGTGTTCAGATGAACTACACTGAGTCCTAACCTTCACGGCTAAGAACCGTCATGCCACGCACATTGTCGCGAACCACCCATATTCCTTTCATATACTCCCACTGGTGCGATACAAGTTCTACTCAAGTAGCTTCTTCCCACGAACCACTGTCTTGAGGAATCGACTCCAAAGAGGCTGCTTCCCCGATCACTACAATTTTAACCTGTGCAAGTTTAGAGTTAACCATTATCTACTGTACATCATATTTGGGCGAAAGCTGCCCAGTCGTACCTGTTGCCGTATGTTGTAGATTGTTTCTCCTTCTGGTTTGTCTGTCCGGAAACTTTGCTTAAATACCTTTCAAAGGGATGAGGGAATATTTTTTTATTGTTGTTTGTAAACGCGACCAGTTGGTTGAAAAATGTCAAATATTTATTTTTAAAGCATTATTTTTTAACCGTAATAGTTACGCAATCCTCCGAGTAAGAAATCATTTTTTGTCATTTGGTGTTTGACTGTCTTGGTGTTTACTTCCACAAGCCTATTGTATATACACAAATGATAAGCTTTACTTGGGAACAGAAAATGCAAATTTCTCTGAATTAAAAAACATCGCACTATCTAGGCCGGTAGACCAGATCTACTGTGGAATATATATATATAAAAATAAGAAACAAACCTTTTTGAGAAACAATGAGCATTTTATTTTTTTCATTAAGGCTTTTCTTGAACTCATTTTTCAACAGCAAAAATGACTCGATTGTTTTAATGACAACATTATTAATGAGACGGTATTGCAATCTACTATTTTAGCAATATATTTCCATAAGCTCTGATTTCAGAGCCTAAAACGAGATCTTTAATCGAACACATACTAATCAATATCAGCTGTCAGATTTTATTATGCAAGCCAATGTTTTCAAAATAAAATTGATATAAACCAATTGAGGTTTGTAAAATCTTCAGTATATACTTATATTGTATGAGTTTCAGTTTTTAAAACATCTCTTTATTAAAAAAAAATACATTGATAATAATTTGTTTGCTTGGGAGGGTGACGGTTTTTTTATTCAATCTTCAATTGAGGTTTAAAATCTTCAGTATATACTTATATTGTATGAGTTTCGTTTTTTTTTATTATACGGTTTTTTTTTTTAAATTTATAAATAAATTCCAAAATAGATGCTGTAGAAACATCTTTTATGTCTACTCGCTCATTTCCGCGCATGCCTGTCTCCTAGGGTAGTTATCTAATCCCTGTTGCAGACGTCTGTTCAGGCACATTTGTGCTTCAGTCCCTACAGAGCAACTATGCAGAGTGTACATTAGTTTTCTTCCTAATGTTTTCCCAATACAAGGCCCAAGGGCCACTCAAGGTGGAGGTTTACTGTGTGGAATTGTATTAGCGTAAGAAAGAACAAAATAACAGGAAAGACAGACAGATAATTCTAGACTTGAAGAGGTCAATATTTAATTAATTAAAATTAAAGTATACTCTTTATTGCCTTGCTCGAGATGAAATGATTAAAAAAACTCTCAAGCAAAATAATTTTTATTCTCGGCATCGAATTATAAAAATGTTTCATTGTATAAAGTGTATTGTATTTCAGAACCGCAAAACTTACTTTATATCTGTAATTTGAATTTTTTTTTTTTTTTCAATGACAAGAGCTGTTTAAAAATATAAAAAGAAAAGAATGTACCTTATGTTTTTAAACAGCATTTTTGTACCTTTGTTTGAATAAATCGTATCTTTTGTAGCAGAAGTCCTCCAGTTGCTGGTTATCTCTCAGTGTAGACATTCTTTCTGATACTTCACTTCAAATTTAAACCTTAACCCTGCCGCCAATGAAAGAGCCACCCAACAATAACATAAAAAACGCTATATAAACTATTTTTGCAATACGAGCGGAATACACTGATAGAGAAAGTTGTTTTAGAAGTTCTCTTAATTATTTTATTAGCAATAAAAATTAATTTAACAAAGACGTTATTTACAGTTTTAATATTTTTATTAATGATAACAATAGAAATTAATTTAACAACAGATTAGTTTCACTTACGGGCATACTTTTTACTTCTAAGTTTTTGATTGTAAATCATTTTAGTTAAATTTAATTAAAATGAAATGGAAAATTATTATTTTCGAAATAATTTTGTAATGTTTTAGCAATAATAATTCGAAATAATTAATGTTTGTAATGATGATAATAATAATAATAATAATAATAATAATAATAGCTTAACATTATTAAATAGCAGTTGAATGACATTAACGGACTGGGCGCCAAGACCAGAAAAATGCTTACCCAAATAAGGATGCACCGCTCGTGTTGATAGGCTGTACGTATCTGTTATGGTCCAAAATGATGATGATATTTCATCATTCTAAAAATAATCTTGTCATCAGTGATAAGAGAAAAGAAGGATATTTCATCATCCTAACCATCATCATTAAAAAAACAACAACAAAAAAAACGACCCTTCCACCACAAGATGGTCAGTAGAGTAGTGTAGAAGGGTACCTATAGAAATAGTCAGTAGAAGAGTAGACGAGTAAACAAGTAGCCATGCAGAAACAAACGTCTGCCAGCGCTCCGGAAGAATCGAAACCAATTTCAAAAGCATCCTCACAAACGAAATTCTCGGAACCAAACCTAATAAGCACCTACTTTTAAAAATAACAGACACTGAGAACATTTTTACACGCACCATGGCAAGATTCTGTAATTCACATCACGAAAAGAAAATATAAATTCTTGCTATTTATGTCAACACTTCTCTCAAGGAAGTGTATGCTTATTGACATAGCAGTACCACCTGAGACAAACACCTCCATGAAAATTATCGAACAATTGTCCAAATACACGGACCTGGAGATCGAGATTAACAGGATGTGGAGAACGAAGACTGAGAGTGTACCAATAGTAATCGGAGTTCTGGGACTTATGAATAAAGGAATGGGTAATTTTACCGTCAGTTCCCCAGGTAACATCAATTTACAAGTTGCCCTCTTAAGATCGCCCTACTAGGAACATCCCATATACTAAGAAAAGACAATTCTCCTATAGGGCCTAAGGACCATAGTTTGGATCCGGCTCTACAGGATACAAAGCAGGAAACATAGCATGCACAAATAATAATAATAATAATAATAATAATAATAATAATAATAATAACAAATTCAGCAAACTTACTATTTTTTTTTTTACTTATCTAAATAATTATTTAGATAATTGCATAAATGTTTTCAACTACGCTCGAATCTTATGTATGCTCATCAGGACCCTTTTTTTGTCCCCTCTCTCTTTAATCTAATCCCGAATTCCCCGATAGGTGACAGAAATGCCAGTTCTCTAGTGGTTGCAGGAAGCTTTTCGTTTTTCGGATGAGCTTTCGTATTTGTTGTTGTGCCTGGATCAGTGCTTGGTTGAGTGAGTGTTTATTAGTTCTGTATTTAGTTCTTCGTCATTTTTCGCCTGATATTTCTGTCACAATTTAGAACTGTGTGGGGCTTTATTACTAATACTATTTTGTTTAGTTTTGTAAATAGGATTTTAGAATTGTAAATACTCATTGGGTTTAGATTTTTATAAGTTGTTATTTTTTACTTCCATTATTTACATTATTCGGACTGTTATCTTCATCTTCGTTGCCATATTCACAACGTTTCGGCCGTTGTACGCTTCGGCCTTCTTCAGATGATTGAAATTTTGAACCGAGCCCTTTTATTTCCTCCACCGAAGTAGATTGTTTTAGTTCCACGTGTCATGCTTCTTCCGGATGTATCAGTTATTTTCCCTTAACTCTCAACTCTCCGGAATTGGCATGGTACATGGAACTAGAACAATGTACACCACTGGACGAAATAAAAGGTTCTGTTCGAAATTCTAATCGCCTGAAACAGGCCGAAGCGTACAACGGCTGAAACATCGTGAATATGGCAATGAAGATGAGAATAACAGGCCAAATAATGTAAATAATGTCAGCAATCATAATGCCTCATCTCAGAGATATAGACAGATATTGTTATTTTTTATCCCCCACCTCGACAGACAAACCGTACATATGGGGACTAGTTAGGATACCATAGAGACATTGTGGCATTATGGTGACTGTAGTAAGAATGGTAGGAAAGAATGTGTTGCTTTGATGTAAGGAAAATTATGGTATGTTTGGGTCAGTGATTGTTTTTGGTTTTGTGTCATATTTTCTGTATTATTACAGAAATAAATATCACTTTCGCCCCTTAGTACCTAGACTTTATGAATTTTTAGCGCAGTACTAGATTTGTTGCTAAGTCTTATCTTTTTTACAGTAGAAATGGCTAGTAAGTAAGTTCTATGTTAACAATTTCCTCTCTCGCACTTCTCGCTTGTGGAACTCTTTTCCGGACTCTTACGTTCCTGTTAACTTTGATCTTCAAAAATTTAAATGCATTATTCACCGTTATCATCAGTCTTCCTAATTCTGGATCTTGTTCTCTCCCCTTAAGAAT
Organism: Acanthosepion pharaonis; assembly: GCA_903632075.3. Lineage (NCBI taxonomy): Eukaryota > Metazoa > Mollusca > Cephalopoda > Sepiida > Sepiidae > Acanthosepion > Acanthosepion pharaonis. The sequence continues at coordinate 2,736,310 of CAHIKZ030001879.1, forward strand.
GTTTTTTCTTTTTCTCATATTCTTTCACACTCAGTAACTCCTTGCGTCTTAGTGGATTTATTGCCTTGCTTCGGATGAAATGACTAAAAAATGTAAGGCAAAATTTAGCCTTACACAAATATATAAAAGATGATGAACATTCTTCGCGTTACATAATAAAATCTCACATCACTCCTTATTGTAATCATTTTTAATATAAACAGATATGATAAGCTGAACTTTACATGGGATATTGATCATATAAATATAATCAGAGCTGATGCAAGCTTCTCGTGCCACTCAGCCCCGAATTACGGCGCCCCCATTCTACTGCATCTCAATTTTATAAGTTAGTGTTCGTATAAAATACTAATTTAAAAGAAGCCAACCGTAGTCGTGATCATCGAGTCAATACGAATGATCCTTTCCTTAGCTGCATATTATGTGCTTTGCAAGGGATACATACAGTTTTTAATTCAGAGTTTTCCTTCTCGTAGACCGGTTGCCACCCAAGACTATAGAACCTGTTTGTCCTAATATCTACACATACATTATTGTAGACCATCTTATTCTAACCTAATTACATACAATAATGGATCATATGCAATATAAGTAAACAATTCAGCTAGAAAAATTGAAAATAAATACAATGTATCTAAATGCCATGTATCTAAATACAAATTAGCGACATGTCATAACATATAATTCCTTCATAAGCCATTACCTGCCATGAACCCCATTTGGGGATCTGTTAAAATTAAACACACTGTATGTTATTTGTTGTATTTACATTGAATTGCTTACATACATTGCATTTGAAGAGGTATATTTTACAACACTTAGCCTTTAAAGTTTTTTATTATTAGTCGTATGAAGACACTTTCTGTCGTAATTTTACATGTAACGAGTAGAAAAATAATGATTATTTTGAAAAGTATTTTTTTTATTATTTCTAATCAATATTATTTTTTTATGTTTTATACACATATATATTTGACGTTCTAGTTTCTATAAAAACGACAATGGTAACTACTGAAATTAAACATAAGGAATAAATAAACTTCTAAAATACCTGTCTGGGCCAAAAATGTGCATTAAAAAAATTGGCAGTTAATGACTTAAATAAATCAACAATGTGTTTTGCGGCAATTTTTAACATCAATTTCTCTTATTAAAAAGTTGCATAATTTGACACATTAAACATTATGGATAACAAATAGGAAATTGTATACAGTGTTTTTCGAGACTCAGCATGAACAAAACAAATTTACAGATTTGAACAAAAAAAAAAGACCCCAGAAAATTTTCATCCCTTAATTGCGCTTAGTTTAATTTTTAACGTATACAAATGTTGGTAGAAAAGAGTAAATGTTGATAAGATAACCAGGGTCGCAGAGCACTGCACTGGGCCCCCGATCAGGCCTGCTCCGCCCCCCACCACCGGTCGGGGGTAGTACGCGCCGACCCCAAATATAACTATACGCTGAAAATTTTGTAAGAATCTGTTGCTTAACATAATGACTTCCATAATCTCATCTGGCATAGTGTATTTGTAAGGGAATATAGCCAAGAATCTACATAAAAAAATTATACAGAAGAATTTAATTTAATCCTCACTAAAAGGTAAATATATATTGATTGATAAGGATTTGATTCAACATATCTGAAAAGGTTACCGAATATGATAAATATCTGACGAAAACCGGTTGGTACAACGTTGTACCGAAACGTTGTAACTATCACAATTCAGATAAAGCCATTTAACCCGATTGATTCTAATATTGATAATGCCTGGTTACCGAATATGACAAATATCTGACGAAAACCGGTTGGTACAACGTTGTACCGAAACGTTGTAACTATACAATTCAGATAAAGCCATTTATCCCGACTGATTCTAATACTGATAATGCCTGGTTACAGAAATTCAGATAGTATCAGTTTTAATTTTGCTGCTATTGATTTTTTTGGCATACACACTTTGAAGTTTCTCTTCCGGAACTCTCTCCACAAAGTAAAGTTATTCCGTTAATTGTTAACATAAAACTTTTCTGAAAATTTATTTATGAAAAGTCTTTTCGCACGTACATTTTCGCCAGACATTTATTTATGTTCAAACGTTTTTTCCGTTGCTATTTGCTAGGCATTTTCTTTCTTATTTTTGTCTCTAGAAAGAAAATGACAAATTTGGTGGATTATAAACACACACACTTCGTGTGTGCGAGAGCGCACATACACACACTGGCCACACACACACACAGATAAAATACATATACATATGTGTATGTCTATATATATATATATATGAGTGTCTATATATATGTGTGTATACACACACACACACACACAAAAATATATATATATATATATATATATATATATATATATATATATATATATATATATATATATATATAAAAAGAAGAATAAATGAAAATGATTTTTTGGTGTAATAATAAACATTACAACCAAAAACGTTTGTTGTTTCTCTTCTTTTGAAATAACCACTTTTCTCTCGTTGAATCACTATGACCCTTTCCTTATATAGTTTTTTTTCCAAGTGTTGTTTAGATGTGGCATAAGGCCAAAAGTACGAGGCAATTAGGTAGACTTGAACTGTTTTTTTGAGTCGTTTGATTTAGCGACACAAGATGCTAACCAATTACAGTGACACTACGTCCTTTATATATATATATATATATATATATATATATATATATATATATATATATATATATATATATATATATATATATATATACACAAAAAAATTTTGATTAAATTGTATTTTTCTAATTTTGAATAATCTGCTGAGTATTGTGGATAATCTGTTCATATTTTATTCTTTTGCTCAAGTGCTTTTGACCGTCTCTGTCATTTTCAAGAAGCAATGTGTTGTCTATATGGTAGGTAGAATTCCTTTGTCTACATCCTGTTATTCTTTGGAAAGCTGAAAGTTTGAAATAGTTTACGGTCGCATCATTTGTAACGGCTATTGGGAACACAGTCGCACAAATTAAATTAAATACTAGCAAAATGAAAGAGTAAAAACACACTTAGGATCCTCGAAGCAGTACTCATGCAACAAAAATAAGCATCTATAAATAAAAACAATTATAATTTAAGATCCCGCATACTCAAATATATATAAAAGAATTTAAAAAATAAACACCCCAAAATGCATCACACCTCGCCTAGACCACCACATTCTTTGCCCACCTTCCTACACGCACCAGTTCTCTGAAATTCAGCATTTATTACTACTTACCCTGATGATGACTGAAGAAATTCGAAAGCTTGGACCATATTTCGTTCAAAATAATCTTTGGGCAATTTCTGGTGAAATATCCTCCTTATCGGAAAAAAGATTTTCTGCAATTTGGAAACATCGCTCAATAAAATTAATCAACATAAAATGTCTGTTGTCTTTAATAATATATGCTATAAAGCCGCCTATATACCATATATATATATATATATATATATATATATATATATATATATATATATATATATATATTAGCAGCATGGCCCGGAAAGTGTTGCCTGTGCTTTGATTAAAAAATCGCATGACTCATACAGCAATCGCTATCACTTCACAAAAACAACCAGCTTTAAAAAAAGGACCTGTAATGAAACCGAATGAAAAGAATGTTAACAACAAATTTTTTCACACCCAACCCAGTTCTGCTGAATCAGAATCAACATTGAGTTTAAGCAAAGGAATGAGCCAATTGGAGTAAAGTGCCATGTGAGATTTAAATTTTTCCCACTTGTGTCGAATGCACACGATTTTTTTGCATACCAGCGTGCTAGTTAACATCTAAATCAGCTGTTGGTTTCACGCTGGCTAATAGAATCTTCTGCCTATTCGTGGCAGCAAGTTATTATTCTCACTCTGGCCAGTAGAAAATGGCCGCAAACTTCAAGAAAAGTGCTGGTATATGAAAAAATGATTATTTCACTATCGATGGAAGTTGGGAAAATGAAAATCGGTTCTACCTTCCAGCCAATTTGAGCATGTGCATGTAAATTTTGCGCAACCGTCGAAAATTGCATGCATCTGTTACACAAACACACACACACACACACATCCTGCCTTTTTATAGATAAAGATATATATATAGTTTCAGGATCGCACTGCTGACTCTCAGCAACCTGGAGAAATTCCAATCATGCCAAGAACCCAGTACCCTAAAGTGGGAATCAGAGAGCTATCTGGTCGAATCTCGATCAGAAACTCTCATTAATACTTACCAACCATCTAAAGGACCCCATTAACTAGCAGATCAGATCTTTCATAGTTTTGTGCACGAGGTTTGTCTTAATGGTTTAATGTGGCAACTGCAAGAGGATAGGAAAACAAGTGACCAAATAGACGAGAAGATTCAGAAGGAAACAAAAGCAGAGCAGAGAGTTGTGAAGCCAATTCACGAGAAGCAGACCCTAAAGACTCACTGAGGATATTAAAGAAGAACGAAAGGATCACTAGGCCGAGAAGCAAAGGAAACGTCGGAAGAAAAAAAGACAGTCTCGGAGATCATTTTACAAAAATCCTTACGCTTTTACTAAAAAGCTGTTCACCAAGACGAAGAACGGCAAATTCGACGCACGGCAGGAGGAACTCGAGAACCACCGAAGGATGACGTATTCAGATGTTTGGAAAGATCCTCCAATCCATCCTATGAATGATATTCCTAGGCCCAAAATTTCAAAGGTCATGTTTAATGACAGCGGACTAAAGCTGACGGAAATTCGGGAATTCGTCCGCAAATTTCGTGCCTGTAGTGCACCTGGAATAAATGGAATATCCTACAAGGAATTGTCCAGACGTCCTCAAGCAACTCACCATTCTCCTCAAGTGGGCATGGAAACAAGATATTGTACCACAAGAATGGTGCCTGGCATTGCAAATTTCCGTCTCATCTCTCTCTTTTGAATGTAGAGGGGAAAATATTTTTTGGTCCTTGCTCGTCGTATGACGAACATCCTGCTAGGTAACCATTACATAAACACAGCTGTCCAGAAGGCTAGGATATCTAGCTTCCCCGGCTGTTTGGAACATTCACACATGATTTGCAACTCAATCCTATCAGCCAAACAAAATAAAAATGAGCTCCATGTAATTTGGTTTGATCTCGTGAATGTGTATGGATCAGTTCCTCGTGAGCTAATTCGAATGACCCTCAAATTTTTCAATTTCTGTAGTAAGGTTGGGGAAATTATAATGAAATATTTCAAAGCAGCGTTTATGCATTTCACCGCTGGGAACTACGCCACCAAGTGGCAAACTCTCGAGGTCGGCACCATAGTAGGGTGTCTGATTTTGTGAAACTCATATTACGATGTGCAGCGGACACAGCACATGGAGTAATGACTAAGGAACAAATGGTCCTTCCACCTTCCAGAGCGTTCATGGATGACATCACCATTCTGATCCCGTCTAAGATCGGTAGCGATGAACTGCTGCAGCGCTATCATAAGCTCTTCATGAGGGCAAGAACAAAGGCTAAACCCAAGAAAAACCGTAGCTTATCATTATTTAGGCATTGTCAGGGAGATGCATTTCTGCATTGGGGGAGGGGGTTACATCATCCCGACAATCAAAGAGAAGTCAGTGAAGAGCCTCGGAAAGCTTTATGAAATTCCACTGACTGATCGGCACCGAGGTAAAGAGGTGCAGAAAGTGGCACTAAATGGACTTGAATCCATCGACAGAACCCATCTCTCCGGCAAACTGAAGGCTTGGTGCAATCAACATGGTTTGCTTATCTCAGCTTCTGTGCCCATTGCAGATGAATGATATTACACTGTCTCGCATTCAGTAGCGGCAACAGTGTATCAATAAGTACCTGCGTAAGTGGCTTGGAGTTCCCCCTTGCTTCTTCATAGTGTAACTCTATACTAATCCGGAAACCTGCAACTTCTAATTGGCGGAGGAGTTCAAAGTTGAGAAGGTACGCCTTCACATGATGATGAGGGACTCGGACGATGAGTTCGTCCGCAGGTCACAGCCCGATATCAAAACTGGCACCAAATTGTCGGCAGTAGTAGCCACCCAAGAAATAGAATCCAGCCTGCGAACCAAGGAGATTATGGGGGTGACACAAACCAATCGAGCTGGCCTGGGCAGCACAAGCAATCAGTTTTTCTCTAAAAAGAGTCCAAAAGGAAAACGAGACATGGGGACTGAAGAAATCAGGAATTTCAAGGAAGAGTAGCGAACAACTACTGCTGTTTCTCAGTCCAAACAATATGATTGGACTACATGGAGTGATATTGATCCAATGAAGCTATCATGGAACACCCTGATTGTAATGGAGCCATTGGAAATATGGTTTTTTCTGTGATTTGCCTATGATCTCTTACTAAATGCAACCTACCTCAATCTGTGTGGGTACACTCACACCGGTGTATGCGCATTATGCCAAAGTGATCTAGGCACTTTACGTCATGTGCTCTCTGCATGCCTACAATCACTGCAAATGTACATGTGGCGTTATAACAATGTGTTGGAAGTGGTCATGGACTTAGTCAGTACACAATGTGAAGCAGCCAACAAACAGCCTGTAACAGCCAGAGATACGTTTTCACACTGAAGGTGAACCCATGTGCGGAAGACCCAAACAACTTTCAACATGGGTGGAGCCCGTGACTGAAGGGTGTTAGTTGCAATTTCTGGTACACGTTATTCAGACAGGCGTACGCTCTGATGCTGTAGAATGGTCTGATTCAAAGATGTGTGTCCTCCTAGTAGAGTTAATGGTTCCATGGGAGGGGAACAGGAAGGGAAAAAAGTAATACCCTGTCCAGTGGTAAAAGCTGCTAGTGGCGCTGGGAGTGGCAGTGGTGCCTTAACCACTGAAACTGTGTTACCTCCACTGATTGGCAGCTGACGAGGGCACGGTGTCACACGTACTTTCACACGTTGTATATATATATATATATATATATATATATATGAGAGAGAGAGAGAGAGGGGGGGAGAGAGAGACACGAAAAACTCATATTAGCCGACGCGTTTCCTCCTCTGATGGATTTTATCAAGGCAAATGCAAAGATTTTATTTTGTAACAAGGACCACTTTTCACTTTTCCGAAATTACAAAAATACACAAGCCAAAAACGACAGTAATTTTTATTCCCATTATTTGTGGTCCTTTCAAAAATATTTTACCACAAACTTCTTATTTCAGATACATAGATGATTCTCTATTAATATATCCACAAAACATAATTTTACCCGATATTGACAACAGACGTAATAATGTCGAACCCACAATAGACTTTACCTTTGAATCTGAGTCTAACAACACTGCCTTTCCTGGATATCATGCTGCATAGAAATAATAACGAAATTCACTTTGAGATTTACAGAAACTCTACCAACAAGAATGACCTTAACAATTTCTATTTCCACCAATGTAACAAGATCAGATTTGGAATAATTATAGGATTCTATTTAGGATCAATAAGAATATGAAGCCCCCAATATTTACCCAAAGAAGAAATATACACAGAAACACTTCCCAAAACATCCTTATCATTGCTATTTTATCCACAATGCGAGGAGAAACAAAATATACAGCCGCAAAAAATTAGCAACATTATTAACAAGATTGCCAATGAACTTGATAAAAACATACACATAATACTACCTACTAACTCCGAACTAAATCGACAATCTAAAACAATTCATCCAATTTAAAACAACATTAAAATAATGACAACCACATCCAAAACTATAATGGATCAGAACCCCAAATACCCATAACAATGATAATGCTGAAGCAAGTATATATCAAATAAATAGCCAGAACTGCTCCTGTAGTGGAGAAATTTGTAGAAATTTAAAAAAAAACTTATCTATGAACACAAAAGGGATGTTATACACAATAATTAATCAAATGCATTAGTTATGCATAGAAATAAATTCAATCACAAATTTGATCTAAAGAATGTCATACTTATTAAAAGAGAAAATAACTTAATTAGAAAATTCTCGAGAGCACTACTTATCAAATCTTATCAAAATATAAATCTGCGTCCCAGATTTCAAATATCTCCATTCCAGAATTACTACTTTCCCAAGCCAACCTACGTAACTATAAAAATGTTAAAATTAAATAAAAAAACGGTTAAATTCATAACATCATGTTATTTAAAATGTATAACACATACATGAATCCAAAACTGAAATAATTTAAGTAATAATTTATACCAAATGTAATTTCAAGAACATCATTTACACACTTTCATTTATTAGACATTGAATTGTGTCACTTGGCGTCCTCCATAGAGTTCCTATACATTTCGGCTAACCTGATGAATATGTATGAGAGTTCTTAAATTGAAAAATTTTGAAAAACCAATGAGATATTTGCTCTTGTATATAAATACTTGTTACAAAATAAAATCCTTTTATTTGCCTTGATAATATCCCTCAAGGACGAAATGTGTCGACTAAGATAAGTTTACCTTTTGTCTTTATTTGTATTCTTCTTTACGGATATATGTTTATCTGAAATTTTACACACACACACACACACACACACACACACACACACACACATATATATATATATATATATATATATATATATATATATATATATGTAGAGAGAGAGAAAGAGACAGATAGATAGATAGCTCCAAAGATTCACTAAAAATGCATATACACCATGACATGAAAAATACCCCAAACTTAATAAAAACAGTTTTATCGTCAAAATCTTCGTTATCATTAAGAGGAGACACCAAAGGATTATTTTATTATTAAATTATATTTTAAATAATTTTTAGAACTTTCAAAATTTTAGTTAAAATTTTTTCTTGTGTTAACGTGTGACCATAAATCAGCATGAGAAATTTGAGCATCTTTTTTGTGAAAAACACACTGACTGGGAAATTCTTGAAAAAATCTGATTATAATCGAATTTTAATGAAACTTTCAAGATTTATTCACAAATGAAGTAAATTATTTTAGAACCGTTTTTTTTTTCAGAAAATCTTCGTAAAAATATTTTTTTTTACTCCACACTTATTTAATTTAATGAAATTTTAAGAAATTAATTTTTGAAGTACTTAATGTTTATAAGTCGTTGGAGAATTTAAAAGCAATTTTTGTGTCAAACAGGACCTCCAGTTAGAGAAAATCTGCTCTGAATCATAAAATGATTTAATTAGAAAAGCTTTTAATTGTTTTTATGAATAAGATACATTATGGACACTATTGTCTGAAGAAAAACTTTTTGTCGATGAACAATGAATTTTTACAAGTACTGATTCATTTTTTTAATTTTAATCAGAATAATTTTAAAAAATTAAAGTCTTAAATAATTATTAGTTTGTAACGGTTAGGTGCTATTATTAAATAAAATCTATATTAACTAATCTTAAATTGAAAGGATTACTATAATTCAGTGACCCACGCACAGTATTTTAAAAATAATTTTGAATTTTTTTTTGGTGCGGTGTATAAATGTGTAGATTTTTTTTATAAATACAGACGTCCATTAACAGAAAATAAGAGCGGTAACTGAAATAAATTACTGGTAATTGTCTAATATTTCCTTAACAAGCATCTTTATAAGTAAGGGCATAAAGCCAAAATACCTAAAATGCAATAAAATATTAGATCATTTAGACTATATTCCTAAATTTCAAAGATTACAGGGTAGTTAAAATATATATATATAAAAGGTCTTCACGTTAAATTCGACTATTGTTATAGTAATACTCCGCCTTCGAAAAAATTCACAAACATAAGTCTATCGAAAGAGTTGTCAACACCACATAGAAACACCTACCTGCGTGTTAAAAATACTTTTCTGTGATAATTTAAACTAAATGTAATATTTGTTTCAAATCAGATTAATAGAACTTTAAATAAACTAATCTTCCTTAAATAAAATTTTACAAAAGTATATTTTATTTTTCAATAAAGAGTTTTTTTAATAAAACGAATTACGTCGTGTCGACAGATTTGTAAATATGGACAATTTTAGCCATTTTAACAATTAAAAAAATTATTCCAATCAATTTAAATTCGTTTTGAAATACAGTAAAGTATTGAAAATATTAAATTTAATCTATTAGCTTTGTAGTAGGATTAGGTAGTAGTAACACTATATGGAAATATACACTTTCCTTTTCACTAAGAGAGTGACAAAGGAGACTCTCTCTCTCTCTCCATTCTCTATTACATATACTTCCTTTTCTTCTTTCTATTGTTCTTATCCTCGGTAACTGACGGAACCCGGACATAGCTTATGCGGGTCAGTGAACGTCATAAAAAAATCAACCCATGACAACACGTTCCGCCAAAAATCAAACGGAAAACACAGATGTGTCGGGCCCAATACAAAGAAGGACCCCCCCAAAAAAAAAAACACGTGCATAGCAGAAGAAGCAGGAAGAGAAGAAGTGGGAAATTGGTTCGATGTAGCAGTTCGAGACGCAAGGGTTGGAGATTCATAGGATGTGAGTTTGACGGGATATAGAACTTCAGAAGAAAAAGAAGAAAGGATGAAATCAAAAAATTAATTTATGTCAGCCAAAAACACAACGACCCTGTATGAACACTCAAATCACAAAAAGGATTAATACGATAGTCACCCACTTTAACCACTGTAACCAAATGGAGTCAGTAAATTTGGCCTTTACTTATGTATTAGCCCAACTTTCATCTCTATATACCATACGTTTACACACAAAATACTGGGAATCGCTGAATTGTAGTAAGCTTTTCAATTTCTGATTAGTAAATATAGTTTTTACTTAATAACTCTCACATAACTGCTACAAATTAATAGAGAATTTTTAAAGATTTATAAATTATTCTAATTAAACATTTTTAAAAATGAAAACAATTCATGTAAAAATTTATTATTATTCATCAAAATATTTTTCTCTCAAGACAATAGTGTCCATCATAAAAACAATTAAAAATAAAAAAATTCATGTAAAAATTCATTATTCATCAAAATATTTTCTCTTAAGACAATACTAGTGTCCATAATATATTTTATTCATAAATTAAACCATTTTAAATTAAATATTGCCTTAATTTTATTTCATTTTTTATTTTACAACCCAGAGCAAATTTCATGATAAATTTTAAATTCTCCTAGGAGTTGACCTTAAACTTTAAGCGCCACAAAAAAATAATTTCTCGAAATTGCATAAAATTAGAAAATGTGTCGGGTAAGAAATGTAAACAAAAAACAAAAAACAAAAACAAACAAAAATTACCAAGATTTTCAAAAAAATTAAAAAATAAAAATTTAATTCATTTATGTTCTGAAAGTTTTTTTTTTAAATCTGACAATTACAATCTTATTTTTCCAAGAATTACCAAATCAATGTGTTTTTCACCGCAAAAAGACGACAGAGAAACAAGATTTTTAATCAAAGTCTCGTAAGCTTCTAAAAAGGATTTATGTGGCGAATGGCGAAACTGAGCGATTCAGGTTTTATTCAACTCAAAAAGACACAGTAGGTGTAAACAAAGATAGTGATTTTAGAACTCTTCTATGAAGGGATAATAATCCCTTAAAAAGGGCAGATAACTACAATAATAATATTATTTTACCGCAATTTAAAAATAAAAATCCTTTCCTTTTAATAATAACACAAAAGTTTTGATGATAAAAACTTTGTTTTATTAAGTTTGGGGTATTTTTCCATCATGTATGCTCATTTATTTCGCGAATCTCTCTCTCTCTCTCTCTCTCTCTCTCTATATATATATATATATATATATATATATATATATATATATATAATGAATTTGTTCATAGATATATTTATTTTCAATTATAATTATTTCCCTTGTAAATTTATTCTAACCTAATTATTTTTATAAAAATGTTTTTATAAGAAAAGTGAATATAGAATGATTACAAATACATTAAGTTTGTTTATTTTTCTTTCTCTTGAGAGGAGAATATAACAAATTATATCAAATAAATGATCAATAAAATAAATGTAGAATATATATATATATATATATATATATATATATATATATATATATATATCATAATAGACCGTTTATTACACTTGCTTTTAAAAGTAGTTTTAAGAGAATGATTAAACAAAGGCCAGTACAGGCGGCTAATAAAGAATAAATTTGATCTGAAACAATTTTAAACTTTCTAAAATTAGAATGGCCCGTAAAGAGGCTGTCGAAAATCAGTAGGTCAAGGCGGGCGGTTTGTGAAAAAGATATAGAGCTTTTTTTTTCACCTATCGGAAGGTGTGGCTTTCACCTTTCTTTTTCTTTTTATGTGCCGTGTCCTTTCAGGACGTGGGCGATCATGGCTCTCCACTTCCCCCTACCCCTTGTTCCTCTCAATTTTCGTGCTTCTGCCAACTCCCCTGACCACGTTCTGCTATCCACTTGCTTAAGCCCGCCAAATATGTCATACGTTACGTTCCCTTGACCCTTTTCCCTTCTATTCGACCTGTGAGTGTCAGATTCTCCAGGCACTCCTTTCTCATTACATGCCCCAGAAATTTCATCTGCCTCTTCCTTATGTTACGTATAAGCTTCCTCCTTGTTTGCATACTTTCCAAGACTTTATCGTTGCTTACACGCTTGGTCCATGATATCCTTAGCATCCTTCTGTAGAACCACATTTCCGCGGCCTCGAGTCTCTTCTTCATCTCTGAGAAGACTGTCCAACATTCGCTGCCGTAAAAGAGGACAGATGTCACGTTGAAGCTTAGTACTCAGTACTCTTTTCTTTGTCATCAAAGAAATCCTCCTGTCTCGTAGTACTCTGCCAACCTTTTAGAATGCATCCTTGGCGATTCCAATCCGTCTTCGGATCTCAGTGTCGCACCTACCGTCCTTCGTCAAAACACTTCCCAGATATTTAAACTTCTGCACATGCTTGATTTTAGTTTCTCCGACCTGTAAATCACATTTCGGGCTCATCCTTTTACTGATGACCATGCATTCCGTCTTGTAGTTTATGCTTAGTCCCTTCTTCTCACTCTCCATTGCTACCTTCTGTAGAAGATTTTGTAGTTTCTTTTCCGTGTCTGCTATCAGTACTGTGTCATCTGCGTATCTTATGCTGGTAAGATTGTGGCCGCCAAGGCTGAATCCCAGTAGGATCTCCAATTCTCTCAGAATTGCCTTGCTGTATAGGTTGAATAAGTCCAGTGAGAAGACACATTCTTGCCTTACACCCCTTTCTATTTTGTATATTCGCTGAACTCATTCTCAATGCGCATGCATGCTGTTTGCTGCCAGTATAGGTTCTTGATTATTCTAATATTTTTCCCAAATATATCAAGGTTGCTGAGTAGTTCCAGCAGTTACTTGTGGTGTACTTTGTCGAACGCCTTTGCGTAGTCTATAAAAACATAGATACATGTCCTGCATTTGTATTGCTCTTTCTGATAACATTCTGAGCACGAATATCGCGTTCCTTGTTCCGGTGTCTTTGACAAACCCGCACTGTTCTTGTCCTATGTCTGGCCTGATCCTGCTGTGCGCCCTATTCATCAGAATACAGATGATGAGTTTTGTTATGTGGCTCATTAGGCTGATTGTTCGATGGAACTCGAATTCATTTGCATCTGGTTTCTTAGTGCTATGAAAATAGATCTGCTGAAATCTTCCGGTATGTGGCTTTCAACTACGGAAATTTAAAACTAGAGATCTGCTTGTAGCCTATTTCAAGGCTACATAAGAAAACGAGTTAGCAGATCATTTCAGGTGTAAAAAACATTGAAGAAATCAGAAAGCATAAAAATTTCGACCAGAAGGTTCCAACAAGTTATAAGGATCAAGAAGGAAAAGTTATCTCTGTTGTCATCAGTGGATGAAGTGGGCCGTTTCTTACAGAAGAAACAAATGAAACAAAGGTTCAGAACCAAATTGAAAACAGTGAAGAGAATCGAACTGTCTTCTAGAAAAAGAACAAAATTTTTAAAGTCCTAGTGACGCTAGTGAACCATGACACAGCCTTCTCTATTTCGTATTTCAATTAAGTAAGTGCACTGTTTTTGAAAGAAAGTGTATTTTTAACCATTTTTAAGGAATTTTATTGTACCTTCTGTAAAGATCTTTTTTTGTTAAAAGTTTTTATGTTTTGAACCTTTTTAAAAAGGAATTTGTATAACATCTCAAGTTTTTTCGATTATTGAAAGTTTATTGAATTATGTATATCGTTTTATGAGCCAATAATTCAAAAACTGGGATAGGCGGGTACAAGAGGAGGAGGACAACGCTCAGAAAACAGTGTGCCTGCCTTATGTGAAGGGATTATCAGAGAAAATACAAAGGATCTGCGGTCCATATAACATCAGGACAACCTTCAAAAGCTTGGCGACACTTCGCAGATATCTCTCCCGAGTAAGACCCCCCCCATAGAGGAGAACATGACTAAAGACTGTGTGTACGCTATCCCGTGCAGCTGCGGAAAGGAATATAAAGTAGAGACAGGCCGCCCCCTCAAGGTAAGGCTTCAAGAACACCAGAAAGCTGTAACACGAGGGGAGGTAGAAAAATCAGGCGTGGCTGACCACATATGGAGAGAGAAGGGAGATCACCGCCTTCTGTTGAGATCATAGACAAGGAACACCATTGGAAAATTTGTAAACTTAAGGAATCAGCACATATGCAAGGCCACAAAAATCTCCTGAGCCGACCAAGCATAGAAAAACATACAATATGGGAACCAGTAATAAGGAGTGCCAGAGAAAAGCAATGATAACAACAAAGTTGCAATATGAGCTCTGGTAAAAAAACATGCAATGATAACAGAAAAATTGCAATATGAGCACTGGTAAAAATGATTGCTGAAGACATTAGGTTTATAATACCCAGAAATTCATACCCAGATGGCACATGGCAGTGTGGATAAAGGCATTCGTTAGATCCAGTGATAGGACCCAAAGAGTGTGAGTTCAATACCCGGTTAAGGTAGTGGAGAACTTTCAGAGGGAAATTAACAGGAGATAACTGACATCCATCAAACGTGGAACTAGAACAGTCTACCCCAGTGAGCAAAATAAAGAGTTCAGTTCGATATTCCAACGGAGTGTACAACGGCCGAAACGTTGTGATAAATATGGCGACAAAGATGAGGACAATAGTCCGAATAATGTAAATAATGTACATAATACCTCATCTCAGAAATATAGACAGACAAACAATAACTCAATATTTTGAACTGGTTACCCTAACTTTAAAAATTAAAACGCACCAAAAAGAATTTTTCTGCAAGCTTTTTTTTGTAAAATTTGTATTTTGTTATATTATTTTAATGTCTATGTAATAAATGTTTGTTCCTTTCAAATTTCACTTCGGCGTTTCGAGTCTGTTTTTCTTTTTGTATGCTCCTTATTCAATATTCGGGGAATCATAAATTAGTATAGGAAATTTGAGTGTCTTTTTGCGATTCAAAATTCATTAATTTGGAAAATCTTGCAAAAGTCAGATAATTGTCAGATTTTAATGAAACTTTCATGATTTAGTCACAAATGAATTAAAATATTTTAAATGTTTCATTATTATAAAATGTTAGTAAAAAATATTTGTTCTTTTTTTATTTGTTATCTCACTCTCTTCACTCCCCTCATCATGCTTTTATTTTCCCACATTACGTAGTGAAAATCTTGGAGCTAAATTCAGCTGATGTGTTGGGCGACGAACTTATTCGTCTACTCCACACACATACACTTAGATTTAATCCTTTGAATATATAGTTTACTAATTAATGCATTGGTCTCTTTTCTCGGTGTTTGCAACGTCATTACCCAATCTAATTCTTGAATTGGAATCTTTAATTTCCCAGTTACTCGAATGATAAATTCTAGATATAGAACGTGACCTGAAGGTGCATTTTCCATTGAAATTGGCATTAGTTATTTCAGCATAATTTGGCTACAATTTGTTATACTATATTGCATTCTTATTTTTTCTCCAACTTCCTCGTGTTTTCAAGTTTAGTAATGGTGTTTTTCAAGTGACACTAATTCACACAACTTCACATATAAACGCAAACACCGTTAATAAACATACGACGCATTATGAATAAGTGTAGATATCTTCAAAAATTCTTTAAAAAAGAGGACTGATGTTAGAAAAATTCTCCAAATATAATAAACATAAAATTTTACCGTCAAAATCTTTGTGTTATTATTAAGAGTAAAAATCAAAGTGTCGATTTTTGTAAATATGGACGCCTATGCATCGCATTATCAGAAAATAAGAAAAAGTACCTATAGTATATTTAAAATTTATAGGTAATTTTCTAACATTTTCACATCAATCGTCTTTGTAAGTATGACTATTAGTACCTAAAATTCAATAAAATATTAGACCGCTTAAAATATTTTGTGAAAGGTAGTTAAAAGAATTATATAAAAAAGGCATTCATGCTTTATTCATCAAGTCATTTCTTTTAGTCCTGTTCCCCGTACTTAAATTTTACAACTCAGGCTGTCAATCACTCAACATGTCAGAAAAAAGTCACCCCCACCCACGTGTTAAAAATGCTTTTCTGCGAAATTGTAGACTAAAAGTAAGTAATATTTGTTTCAATTCAGACTGAAGTGTAAATCAGTTAATATTTCTCAAATAACGTTTCAGGAAATTATATTTTATTTTTGAAAGATTTTTAATAAAGAGAATTTTGTGTTGACAGATCTGTAAATATGGACGATTTTTTAGATTCTACTGATAAGAAGAAAACATTCCAATCAATTTAAATTCGATTTGAAATACAGCAAAGTATTTTACTAATTGTGAATATTAAATTTAATCTTTAGTTCTGAATTAAAACTAAAATTAAAGTTTTATGTAAGATTTTACACTTTTAAAATGCATTTCAGACCGGTTTGGAGGTACCTAATTTAAAGTTAAGCGTTTTGTATCTGCAGCGTTTATCGTTGTAAAATTTTAACCAGCGTTTGTTGTATTTCGTCTACTAACAACATGTATAAGATTCCATCAATAAAAAAAAAAACATTATTTATTTAGGTATCGCTATTTCTTTAATGTAGCTAAATAAAAGAATCAATAAGTGAGTTTTTTTCTTTGTGCCCTGACATTAAAATAAGATGTTTGTTTAATTTTAAAGCAAGTCTTTTTTGTGTGTGCGATAAAGGTGCGTCATTTTATGTAAGCATGTTATTTAACCTGACAAGTCTAGAATTATTTTTAAAGTATTCAAGTTTATCTGTATGTATGTGTATATATTAGAGCGTGTAGCTTATATTTTATATCATAAAGAAAAAATATACAAAGAATTAAATAACAATGACTGTTAATGTGACTAACGATTTATATTTTTTTCTTTATGATATAAGCTGCACACTCTAATATATTTACGACATCAGATCCTCAGCAGAGTAATAATCATAATCTTAAATTCTGTGGAAAGATTTTGGTTTACACATCGTTCGTCTTTTACCCTGAAGATGACAATCTGAAATTGTCGAAAGTGCTTGGCATGTGTCTACCATCTGACAACAATTCGAATATAAGGATCTTATTATTCAAGGAGTTGATAGCAAGTTAATGTCTCATTAAGTTCTGTTAGCGAAGTGATTTCTCCATTAATCACATTAACATTGCTATTTTGTTTCTTTGTATAATTTTTCCTTTATATATATATATATATATATATATATATATATATATATATATATATATATATATATATATATATGTGCGTGTGTGTGTGTTTGGACAACAATAACTCTTTTATATAAGTTATATTAAAGACGACTGAAAGGCACTGCAATTAAGCTTTCTTGTGTTTGTATAAGTGTTTTCTTTCTTTCTGGACGTAAGGTGTGTAAAACTTGTCCTAATATAATGCATATATATATATATATATATATATATGAAGAAAAATATACGGAAAAAACAAACAAAATCCTTATATACAATTATGCTGTTTTTAATATTAATATAATGTCAACGTCAGACGTTTCGGTCTAATAAACCATCTTCAGGACATATTCAGAATATAATTAACATTATCAATTCAACATGACAAATATGGACTGATGTTAATTATATTCTGTGAATATAGGACCGAAACGTCCGACGTTGACATTATATTAACATTAAAAAACAGCATAATTGCATATAAGGATTTTTGTTTGTTTTTCCGTATATTTTTCTTCATACTGTCGGATCTATATCCATATATTTGCTTACATATATATATATATATATATGGAGACTTCAGATTAGAAAATCAGAAGAGATATTAACCAAAATTATCAATAAATATTTGAAGGATTTAGTCGAAAATCGTTGCTCGGCTAGAAAGCTCACAAAACCGTTTAACATTGATTTCAACTTATTTTATGAATAAGCATAAGATAAAAAATGGATAAGCATATTCTATGTTCATTAAACAAAGAACGACAATCAAAGGATGAGTTCATTATTTTTGACGATATTAAATTAACTCTTTTTATATTCTATTATAACTTTTGACGAAGAAAAAAATGGATTTTTAATAACCAGAGATCAGTATAATGGCTGTAATCGACCATGAAGCCAAATCATCACGCAATCATCCTTAGGAATTTATAGTGAGTGTACTGATAAAAGACTATCCCCTTTTCGTAGTAGATCTTTGGTTGTAGTAGTTATCATATTAACAGTATGCATCGTGTTTCTCTCTGTGCCGGACTTCACATCATGAAAACAATGATTCAATACACATCCTGCAGGTAGTAATTTTGTTGTCCCTCGTTCGAAGAATGTTTCTATGTCCGGTTACTTAACACACACACACACCCATATATATATATATATATATATATATATATATATATATATATATATACTTTCTATATTTTACGGCCAATAAGTGAAGTACAAAGAAAAGACGATAACAAATAAATCTTACGAGTAGTTATGCAAGCATTTTTTTACAGTTCTGTACAAACATGGATGCAAATTAAATAAATTGTTTTCTGGAACCTGGTTGGACAAGACAAGTCACGGGATGTACTTTCTACGACTTCCGCGTGGTTGAACTCCAAATGACCCGAAAATGGGTTTGGTCTCGGCTTACTGAGTACATCCCGCGCAAAACTCAGACAGTGATTCGGAGTCGAACCTAAGCGATAAAAAAAACGTCTCGGGAGCAACAGAGACAGTCAGAGAAATGACAGTTAACGAAAGAACAGTTCAGCGAAAGAACAGTCAGTGAACAAGGCCCGGTCTCGATTAACAGTATAGACATGCATTACCACGACAACGCCTCAGTCAGCGATGTTCATTCTACATTGAAAGACATACAAAGCGGTGACGAAAATAAATCATCCCTCTTTATTCATCGTATTTAAAATTACCGCTACAGCACACAATCGGTCAGCAATCACCTTTTCACACACACACATGCACACATATACACACACATACACACACAAACACACACACTGACGTAGATACCATTTCATTTCCTCACTTGCAACAAAAATACATTGAAACTTTGCAGACTCACTTGCGACAAATCATTTCGAACAATCGAACTATTGGTCTCTTCATGGCCACGACAAAGAGTTTTAATATGCAAATACATGTATCTGCCTATATAAATGTTATTGTCATATTTAGCTTGGCCTTCTTCTTTTTTCACGAAGATTATTTCTCTGCGTTATGCATAATTCTGTGTTGTATTTGTGGGCACGACACTCAGATTTTATTTTCCCATTTCAAATCCGGGTAGACTGACCCCACACGTGTGTACACCACGCGGTTAATAACTGTAATAACGTAAACTGCGTCTATTTTGAGTGTAACCAAATTGTTGTGATCGTATTCAGGAGTTTAGTTGTTTTATTTGTACTTGTGGACGTCTACTTCCAAATATACGCTCTTCAGAAAGAATAGACCGTGTAAGTTTTAACTTAATACGCACAGATCTAAAGAAAAAATTGAAATATCACCTTCAAAGCACCCCCACCCCTATTACCCAGTTTAATAAATAGAAATGATACTCAAGGACGGTGTGTAATACCCATTAACCTCTCGAATGGAGGGTATGTCTGATTGGAGGCCCCTGGCAGTGCTTTGTAACCGTCGCTATCTTATCAATATGTTTTCTACCTGTATTTATATACGTTACGAATTAAACTATGCACAATTATTAAAGGATGAAACATTTTCGTGGATTTTGAGGTTGCTCTCTGGTCGCTTTTTTTCGTCCAAATCCGTAAATTTCTTTTGCGCGTGCTAAGCCTCGAAAAAAAAAAAAACCCCCCCAAAAAAAACACCATAATATCAAATTCACTATTTGTTATCCATAAGAGTGAATTTGTTACAATTCTTCAACCTTTTAGCAAAAAAAAATCACAAATTGATATTAAATATTCTCGCCAAATATTGTCGATTAATTCAAGATGGAATGATCTATCATGACATGTCTCTAATTTGTATTTAGATATATTGTATTTATTTTCAAATTTTCTAGTAAAATTGTTCACTTATATTGCACATGATCCACCATTGTAAATAATTAGGTTATGATAAAATTTGTATTTTTATATGAATACTACCTTATGAAAATTGAGATGTAGTAGAGTGGGCGCGGAGGGCACGGGAACCCTGACCCCCCCCGGCCCTGGTGATACTATTTGTTGTATCATAATACCCAAGCTCATTTCTAAAAAAAAATATCGTTACAGTTGATGACGACGACGACGTTATAGTAAAAAACATTACCATTTTGAAGCATTGTCCTATAAGTAAGAATTCTCAAATAAGAATCAACGTTAAATTAATTTATCGATTTGTGGGATGACACTGTCTGTCTATCTAGGAGACTCTCCTAACAACAACTGAATTCTTCTATGTACTGTGTTACTTCAGGACATTAGCGACCATGGCACTCCACGATTTCCCGCTCTTTGTCGCTATTAATAAACTTATTATTTCCCTTATCTCCCTTAAAACTTGTTCCGCCTCCTATTCACTCAATATGGCCAAGTTACGCGTTGCTTTCCTCTGTCTCTCTTACATTCAATTTCTCATCAAATTTCCAATCGTCCTTTTTGTTGCCATTGTCTTCGTCGTTGCTCACATGTTCGGCCAATCGTATTCACAGCATATTTCCGTAGAACCACATTTCTGTTGCTTCAAGTCTCTTCTTCATCTGTGAGGAGATTGTCCAGCATTCACTGCCATATATGAACACTGATATTATATAACAGTTCATTACTCTTTTCTTTGTTTCTAATGAGTAAATATATTAATATAAAAGGGATCACTATTTAGAAAAGATTTTTAATCACTGTCTTAAGAATTAAACTGACAAAGCAGTCATCATTAGATAGGATTCAAATATTTATGCTTCTGTGACTGTCTTTTCTTTTAAACTCCAAAAATTAAAACACAAATAAAAAATCTGAAAGGACAAACAAAAGAGATAAAAGGAAACAAAAAATAACTGCAATAAGAAAAATATTTCATTTTAAAATCTCATACCTTTTTTCTGATTATTTGTAACAGCAGTTTTATTTTAGAGTAATATTTTGTTTGTACTTGTAAAAGTTGTGCAATATTTAGCTGAGATCTTTCTCTTTTGTTAGAGACTGTTTCTGGTACAATGTTTCGTTTTTTATTCTAAAGCCAGAACGGGTTGATACATTATTTGCAGTAGATTGGTGGTGTGTGTCTTAGAAATACACACAGATCAATGGACAGGGACTGAATCAGGTCAACATGGATCAAAGAATAAACCAAGATAACAGATAGCATAGAAATGAATAAGTAATAAAAAATATAAGTGGGTGCAACACCGCAAGATGAAAGATTATTATAATAAATGAGTAGCATACACAGTAGAAAAATATACAGAACATGGATGAATGAGACAGTGGCATTTCCTGGTAAGTTATGGCGGAGAATTGGTTTAAGCGAAAAATTTGATAATTTTTGTTAAACTTATTTATTGGTTGATTCATTTTCTACGGCTTAATAACATTTCTTGGTTATTTAAAGGTAGAAAATATTTTCAGTTTACAAGAAGATAATAATAGTTTAGTCATACAAGTATTAGTAATTAACCCATAGTTGAGGGAGAAGATGTCTATTCATACGTTTCCCAAGAGTATTTTCGCGTAAGTGAATATAACGAACCTAACCTGAATTCGAACTAGGCTCTTCGATTAACAATTGCAAGCCATTATCTATTACATCACCTGCACATCCAAGGTTACAGCACATGGTATTTCCAAGCTGCCTCAGCATCCTTTTATTGCTTCAAGTCTCTTCTTTATCTGTGAGGAAATTGTCCAGCATTCACTGCCATATAGGAGGACTGATATCACTCAACAGTTCAGTACTCTTTACTTCGTTTCTAATTGTTGAGGGGTTCTCCCCTTTTTACACAAATGGACTCATCCAGTATATACATATACTACGGCTACGTGAAGACCCAAGAGCAAGACCGAAGAATTGAGTCGAGTCCAGAGTGACAGAGTAAAAGGTTGTAGGTAAGCGAAAGAGTGAGGGCGACGTAACAGCGTTGTAGGAGTCACAGTGAGCGAGCACGTAGACTCAGTAAGAAGTCATACAGCGATACTTCAATACCAAAGACTGTATATATATATTGCTACTAACCCGTATTCCTGGAACTACTAATCTGCTTTACCAGTTTGTATTATTACGTTAATACATTATTTTCGTATATTCATTCCTGGTGTTTGTTATTTATTGGTATCCGGATTTCAACCCGGAATCCACAACACTAATGATATTTTTCTGTTTCTTAATACTTTGCTTTGCTTTTGCTATCCTAATGCGTCTTCGGATTTCTATGCCGCACTTTCCACTGGACGACCAACCACTAGATAGTGTTGCTAAAAATCAGTATAAAAGAAAAGGACCGCCATGTATTATCATTCCAGTAATCAGATTAGACCAAAAATGGAGTATTGCTGCCATATCTGGACTTGAGCTGCCCAATTCTCACTTTCCAGCCCTTATAATGTTCAAGATCGTTTACATAGAGGGAATCATATTCTTCACTCAGCAGCATTTTTTCCTACAAACGCAACATTGTATGCCTATACCTATTTCCCCGGAAAATATCCAGATGAGCTCTGCTGAAGTATTTTCCTTTTAGATTGTGATGTAAAAGAATATCTTTTGGAGAGAAAAGGCGTAAATTTTACTAATGCGGCTAGCGCAGTGTACTTGCAGTTAAAATCACTAATTTAACACATTACCGTGCAAAAGTCATTAGCTGCTTTTAAACTATTGTAAATTCCAAGTAATCACCAGCTTATGTGGGTGTTTCGCATCACATTTTCTACAAATTAAAAAAAAAGTAACAAATCATTGGCCTCATTGGAGTCATTTCTAAGCCTAATTATCCTGTTTATAGCAACTGTTATAAATGATAAAGGAAATTGCATGATACCGACCCTGTAGTGATATATAAATGAAAGTCTGATGTTCTTTGTGGTGTAATGGACATCGGCTCGGAATGAGAAATCAGAGTTCGAATTCCAGTTGAGTTCCTTATATTCACTTACGCACAAATACCCTTGGGAATGGTACGGATCCATCTCTTCTCCTCCCAGTTATGGGTTAAATAGCAGGACAGAGTGGGTTCTTTAGCTTTGGTTGGCAAGTAGTCTGCCACAGAAAGAAATGGCAATCTACCACTGGAAAAATCTTCTGCCTCGTCAGTCATGTATCGAAAGATGCATGATCGCCCAGGCGTGTATCACGTGTGGCACTTAACTGATTGAAGGCATAGAGACAATACAAGCAGTAAGGGGAGGAAAAATAAGATACTCGAGTATTGTATTCTGGCCGATAGAGAAATTTTCTCCTCTGATAATAATATTTGCTCAAGCCCCAGTGGGGTCCTTCTAGGTAGTACTTCCACTTCTGTAGGGGGCTAGGTTTATCACCCGGTGCCCGAGGTGTCCCCAAAATGGGGAAGTGTTGAGGGGCCTTTGAGAATTTTTCCGTGGTACAGAAGGCAAAATGGATGGTTGTTAGCAAAAGGATGAGCACAAAATGTAAATTACAAATCGGAGATAGCAAAATCAAACAAGTACAAAGATCTAAATACTTGTGAAATTTAAATATCTTTCCAGAGGACGAAAAGTGCGAAACTGAAATATAAAGATTCATTGAGATGGCCAAAGATGCATTCCAAAAGCTAAGCAGAGTATTAAGAGACATAAAAACTTCGTTAGAAATTAAAAAAAAAAAGAAAAGTAATATCAATAATTCTGTATGGCAGTGAATGCAGTACGATCTCCCCAGAGATGAAAAAAATGTGGTTCTACAGAAAGATGCTGAGGATACCATTTACCAAACATATGAGCAACGAAATTTTAGAGAAAATGGAAACAAAAAAAGGAAACTTATACTTAACATCAGGAGGAGGCGGTTGATGTCTCTGGAGCACATAATGAGGAAGAGGTGCTTAGAAAATCTGATACTCACAGGACAGTTTGAGGGTAAGATGGATAGAGGAAAACGGCGCATAATATACTTGATGAGCTTGAGTAAATGAATGGTGGAACAGAGTTTAGGAGAAATAAGGAAAATACAAAATTTATTAAGTGCTACTGAGGAAATTGTGGAGAGCCATGATCGCCTACGTCATGAGGGGGCACGGTAGATAAAGAAGAAAACTGCCGATAAACCCACATTAAACTCGACTTTGTATCACATTGCGTTTCGTCATGGGCGTACGTCTAAATATCGAATATGATACGCGAGATTAACGACTACCGCTGAACAGAGAAAAATACGAAGGAAATCCCATATCTCAATCTACTCAAATGGTAATTAATAGAAATTTACAATAATTTAACGTGACCGAATACACGGTACTGTACTGGTAAGGGCAATCTTAACCGTTTCTATACAGTAAACATAAGACATTCATTGACTGTTGACTGCCGGTTGAAATTTATAAAATCTTTTAAAAGAACTTTTCAGGAAATCAGACTTCTCAAATCCAATAACTGTTATCGTTCTTTCTAGTACTAATGGGAATTTCTTACCTAACCTTTTGTTTTTTGTAGTGTGGAAAATTAGCAGTTTATTATATGATTATTTTCAATAGCTGCTTATTCATTTTAAATTATTTTTACCCATTCACCTGAGAAATAGATAATTTTAGGTCTGCTCGGTAATTAAAATAATTGCATATTCCCCCAAATCAGTGTTCAATCTTAGATAAATGCAAGTATTCCGAATGTTGGTTTTCTAGATAGGCAGGCAGATAGATTTCATCATTACTTGGAAAATTAACCGAACACTTTTCCCTACCTCCGTTACCTTGTAGTAATAGCAAGCAATTGAATCACTAAATAACCTTTAACTCTTAGTACTAGACTATGTAAGAGTATGAAATCAAAATGGTAAATAATAATAAAAGAAAAAATAAAAGTTAAATCCTAAAATTATTTTGAAATATAGATAAGAATGATAAGTAAAAATAAATAAAGAAAAAGGTAGATTATAAAAAAAGTAGTTAAATAAATATGAAAACTCCCATCACGTACCGGAACAGTCGTTTTTTCCGCCAATTGAAGCAGAAATCAAATTTTCTCTCTTTTCACCTTCGACGACCACACAACGTAGATGTCCGTAGACAGCTCTCTGAAATACATTTTATCTCTGTATATTCTTTAAAATATACAATATTTTTTCCTGAAATGTAAAGCCTTTTATTGTTTTTGTTTATTGTTTTGTACCTTGTAATTTAATTGGCTTGTAATTTATATATATCCGTTGTGGGGCTAATGAAGTCGTAGTACATTCAAACAAAGTCGAAACATCTTCAGAACAACCCACAACAACCTCTTACCTCATTTGCTATATTAAACATAATACATATCGAGATAGGTTAGTATTTTCCCATGGAACATCAGTGGTCGGTGTTTCGAGCCTACACAATTTCGATTGCTGCTTTTCAGCGTAGCCACTTTTCTCTTAGATTATTAATGCTACCTATATAAATTCCCGCTAAATCAGAAAAAGCAAAGCTATGTAAATATCCACGTTAGTAACTCAGATACTTTATAGAAATGTTTCATTGTAATCTTTGGGGATACTTGTCTGAAATGATGGTTCTGAGTGAAATATGGTGACGCTTGCGTTGACCTCATAAATAAATGTTTTCGTATTTTTTTCCATAATTGACAGTGTTGTGAAGTGTGATTTTCTTCGTATTTTATCAGTCCAGCGTTAGTCGTTTATCTTGCATACCAAGACCTGCACACGCTTTTCATTTTCACCTGAAATTTATTTTTTTTGATAGCGAGTCAGTTTTTCTGTCCTTTTGGTTTTAATTTTGAAGACTGTCTGATGTCCTTTTCGAGCAAGCAAACGTCAATAGGGAAAAAAACACTGCATATCTTCTTTCCTTCCTTTCTTTCTTTCTTTCTTTCTTTCTTTCTTTCTTTCTTTTTCAACCAATCCTTTTTCATGGCTGTTGACAGAAAAAATACAAATTTCTATATATTTGCATAACGAAGTAGCTGAAAAAATATTTTCATTTTATCGTTATTTTACTAGTAATATGATAACACTGTTTTGTTTCTTGCTCGGTGCCTCTTTATCCGAACTGTAAAAAAAAAAAAAGAAAAAAAAAGAAAGAAAGAAATAAAATGTTTTCCCCTTACATTGTTTTAGTTAAGATTTAGTTTAGTGAATTAGTGCATTTTTATAGAAAACTTTTTTGTGTATTTTTTTATGTACTTCGAAGAAATATGTCTCATTTTCTTCCCAGAAAATAAGTTTTTTTTTGTTTTTTTTACTTTGTAAGGAGGTAAATTTTTAGTGGAAGTATAATGCTAAATTACTTTGTGTCCGTTTTTTTGTGCAAATAGAAGTTTTTCCTCAAGAGACCATAACATTCATAATTTTAAAAAGCATGAAAACACTAACAAAATGTTCTTAGGAAAATCCTTGACAAAGTAGAAATTTTTTTTCGTGTGACGCCTTTCGTCCTTTTGATTATATACTGTAACCTATGAACACTCATGTGTATGTTCCAATCCTCATAAATACGTTGGATACTATTGAAAGTGGGGGTAATAATCTGTCTAAGTAGTCCACCACTAGCAGTGGTTTACCTACTTCACGCCGCTGGCAAGTATTGTATTTTGTTGATGTTATAAAGATTACCATTTTCATTTCCTCCTTTTTGGTTATTCTTCACTCAGTAACCTTTTCTAGGTTACAAGCAGGACTCCATCGGACTAACGTGAAATAATGCTGGACACGAAATAATTTTTCCAGTCTGTCATAGATTTTCTTAAAATTGTTATTGATATATAAACACTTATATATCGAGTGATATATCGATGTCCCTTTCTTTTCAACTTTTCTACTGACATAATGTGGAGTGATTATATTGAATCAATTGCTAGATCTGATGCTAAGAAGGTTGGTTCACTGTGTCGTGTCAGACAATTTTTCTTATCGGAATCCATCTTGCACATTTATAAATCGACCATTCTTCCGTCCATTCAATATTGCTGACATGTCTGGTCGGATCCGGTGCTCCGGATATATATCTTGAGATTCTTGACAAAATCCAAAGAAAGGTCTGAACAAAATCTTGGAGAGTTGAGTTAAAGGGAGATAATTGAGACATCCTGATGAGGTATGGCACGTGGAACTAGAACGATCTACTCCGGTGGACGAAATAAAGGATACAGTTCGAAATTCCAATCACCTGAAGAAGGCCGGAGAGTCCGACGGCCGAAACATCGTGAACAATAAAGATGAGGACAACGGTCCGAACAATGTAAATAATGCAAAAAATAATGTTATCGATCATGGCCTACCATTTCACTTTCCCATCACCGTCTTTCTGCTTTTTTTCTAAGAATATTTTCATAGTAGTTATTCTAATGATCTCTTCTCCTTGGTACCGGGACCGCGTGAATTTAAGCGTACTACTAGATTAGTTAAAAGGTCTCATCTTTTTACTGTTGAAACAGCTAGATGTAACTGTAAGTTCAAATTCTAATATTTTCTTCTCTCGTTCTTCTCAATTCTGGAACTCTCTTCTGTTTTCTTGCTTCCCCGCCACCTACAATCTTCAAAAATTTTCAATGCAACATCAATCGCTCTCTTCTGTCTTCCTTGATCCTGTTATTTTATTGTCCTTTCTACCCGCTAAAGTTTTTTCGTTCTCTTTATTCGATTAAAAAATGGACACCTCCGACAGGCAAAAACACAAGGCAGTTTTTTCTTACGCTTACGGTTTGTCCCTTATTTTCTCTTTTTCGTTTTTACAGGCAGCATAAAAGCAAACCATGACAATTCCTACTTACCAAAATTAAAATAAGTACAAAAATTTAAATATCTGGAAAGTATTTCAACAGAGGACGGAAAGTTCGACACTGAAATCCGAAGGCGACAGATATCTTCCAAGAACTGAGCAAATTATTAAGAAACAGGAAAATTTCGTTAGAAACAAAGAAAAGAGTACTGAACATTTATGTAATATCAGTTCCCCTATATGGCAGTGAATGCTGGACAATTTCTGCACAAATGAAGAAGAGACTTGAAACAATAAAAGGATGTTGAGAATACCACGAACCGAACATGTAAGGAGCGATGAAGTTTTAGAGACAATGGAAACAAAAGGGACACTTAAAATCAGGAAGAGATAATTGGAATTTTTAGGGAACATAATGAAGAAAGAAGGCTTGGAAAATTTGATACTCATAGGACAGATTGAAGGCAAGAGGGACAGAAAAATGGACGGCGGAGTAAATGCATGGCGGAATAATTTTTACGAGAGAGAACGAAAATACAAAATGTATTAATTATTAGCTACAAAGGTCAGGAAAACGTGGAGAGCCATGATCGCCAATGTCAGGGACACAGTACATAGAAATAATTATTTACATTATTTACATTTAGAATAATTTCCTTATCTTTTTTGTTATTACAACGTTTCGGCCCTTGTGCACTATAGTCTTCAAGTGTCTTCTTCTATGTGCCATGTACCTTCAGGACGTTAGCGATCATGGCTCTCCACAATTTCCTGTCCTTTGTATCTCTAAGTTAGTCTTTTCACTCTCTCTCCTAATGCCTATTCTGCCAATATATGTACATGATTGATACCTTACAATATAAAAGGACAACCTTTTCATCTCCAATGATAAAATAACGCTCAGCGTTTGGGAAGTGGGTCGAGACGAAAACTCTTCTGTCACTTGTCTCGTATGGGGTGTTTTTGTGACAGAATATTTATCAAAGTTAGGACTCAGAGAAATATGCCATATCTGTGCTCTATAAATATCCATCTTTGGAATGGATTATCATTATTTTATTCTTGGTTACATTTTGCCTTTCTCTCAATATTTCGTTAAACTTATAGATGCAATAAATCACCTAAAATTGAATTTCTTAAACTTCTGAGTCTTATAAATCTTTTATCTCCTAATAATTATCAAGGAACTCTTCTTCTTCTTCTTCTTCTTCTTCTTCTTCTTCTTCTTCTTCAGGACATGGGCGATTATACCTCTCCACAATTTCCTGTCCTTTATAGCTATTAGTAAATGTTTTGTTGCTGTCTCTCCTAATCTCAGAGTGTACTGGCCTTGTTCAGACTGTTGCTCACACTAAGTAATGCACTCTCTCCCAGAAACTGTAACTATGGTCTGCTAAAACATTGTTCCATTATAAACCACAGGTGGGCTCTGTGAGTGTTAAACAAACACAAATATGCCTGAGCAGGCATCTGCAACAAGGGATTGGCTAGTCGTCCTAGCAGACAGGTTTACTAGAATAGTAGCGGCCGGCCACCACAATCTAATCCCTTTTCTGCCACAAGCTGGTTAGGTAGGTTATGCACTGTTTCTTTCTGTCCCTCTTTCCTTCAATTTGTCCTGTAAGTGATAAATTTCCCATCACTCTTTTCTCATAAAGTGCGCTAGAAATTTTAAATATCATTCTGATGTTAAGTATATGCCTCCATTTCATTTCCTTTTTCTCTAAAACTTACTCATTGTTCACATGTTCAGTCCATGGTATTCTCAGTATCATTCTGTAGAACCACCTTTTTGTTGTTTCAAATCTTTTCTTCATCTGGGATGAGATTAGCAACATTCACTGCCAAAAGGAGACCGATATTATATAGCATTTAAGTACTATTTTATTTTTGCTTAACGAGATTTTCTTGATTTTTAACACTTCGCTTAGAAGGAATCTTTCACTATCCCAATGCGCCTTCGGATTTCGTGGATACCGAAGAATCCACATTTGCAATTCTTTTATTCATGTTTCTTAATACTTTGTTTAGCTTTGAAGGCATCTTTCGCTATTCAATGCGCCTTTCGATTTTCGTGGATACCGAAGAGTCCACATTTGCAATTCTTTTATTCATGTATCTTAATACTTTGTTTAGCTTTTTGAAGGCATCTTTCTTTATTCCAATGCGCCTTCGGATTTCGTGGATACCGAAGAATCAACATTTGCAATTCTTTTATTCATGTATCTTAATACTTTGTTTAGCTTTTGGAAGGCATCTTTCGCTATTCCAATGCGCCTTCGGATTTCGTGGAACCGAAGAATCAACATTTGCAATTCTTTTATTGATGTTTCATAATACTTTTTTAGCTTTTGGAAGGCATCTTTCGCTATTCCAATGCGCCTTCGGATTTCGTGGATACCGAAGAATCCACACCTGCAATTCTTTTATTCATGTATCTTAATACTTTGTTTAGCTTTTGGAAGGCATCTTTCGCTATTCCAATGCGCCTTCGGATTTCGTGGATACCGAAGAATCAACATTTGCAATTCTTTTATTCATGTATCTTAATACTTTGTTTAGCTTTTTGGAAGGCATCTTCGCTATTCCAATGCGCCTTCGGATTTCGTGGAACCGAAGAATCAACATTTGCAATTCTTTTTATTGATGTTTCATAATACTTTTTTAGCTTTTGAAGGCATCTTTCGCTATTCCAATGCGCTCTTCGATTTCGTGGATACCGAAGAATCCACACCTGCAATTCTTTTTTTTTTATTCATGTATCTTAATACTTTGTTTAGCTTTTGGAAGGCATCTTTCGCTATTCCAATGTGCCTTCGATTTCGTGGATACCGAAGAATCCACACCTGCAATTCTTTTATTCATGTATCTTAATACTTTGTTTAGCTTTTGGAAGGCATCTTTTCGCTATTCTAATGCGCCTTCAGTTTCGTGGATACCGAAGAATCCACACC
>CAHIKZ030001879.1:2772500-2780000 GCA_903632075.3 Acanthosepion pharaonis
GCCACACATCAAAGTGACTGACATAAAGGAGCTGGTGCAAAAGATTTTCATTGCTTCATCTAGATATTTGGCTTATGCTGGCTCTCTTCAAAATTGTAAAATGCAGATTATTCTTTAATTGCTATCAAACTGAACTGGTCTGCCCAATGGTGGACATTGATTAGTGATAAATGTCTTGGACAAAATTTTGCAAACCACTTGTGACATATTTGATCATTTACAGTACCTTTTTCATAAGCTGGGCAAACATCTACTTGCGATTCAGTTGTATCTTAAACAGCATGTCACATATCTGACTTTTTTCTTCTAACTTTACTATCAGAATCAATTTTTTTTTAAAAAGTTGCTAATTTTGGGATGTGCATGTAGTGTGATAGATATCAGTGTAAAAAGTGAAATCGTTGAGTTCAAATTCCGACTTAGTCTCCTGTGTTCCCTTTTGCAAAAATGCCTTTGGAAAAAGCATGAACCTGTTTCTTCTCACCTTCAGTCAGTCAATTAAGTGGCATACGCTTGGGTGATCATGTAACATACGATACATGACTGACGAGGCAGATTTTTTCCCACAGTAAGTTGCCATTTCTTTCTGCAGCAGACTGATTGCCAACCAAAACTAAAGAACCCAGTCTTTCCTGCTATTTAACCCATAGCTGGGAAGAGAAGAGATGGATTCATACCTTTCCCAAGAGTATTTTGTGCGTAAGTGAATCTAATGCTCTCGACTGGAACTCAAACTCGGCTCTACAAGTTCTCACTCCAAACTGATATCCATTACACCACAACACACATCCCTTCTCACCTTAGTTATGTGCTAAATAGTAGGGTAGACTGAGATCTCCAGCCTTGGGTGTCAATCAGAAACAAAACTGAGAATTCCAAACTGGAAGATATAATAGGAAAACATTCCACTATTTTTTATCCCAAAATGCATGAAAACTCCCAGATAATAAATTAACAGAATCTATGGAGAGTCATGATCAATTATGTATGGATGGTACATAGCATTTTAGTAGTACAGTACCAATTCTGACATAGATTTGATACTGATTAATATACTATCAAGTGTAATGAAACATGTGTGTCAATTAAATGATAACACAAAACTTGAATCAGTTACTCTTGGCCAGTCTGTGGTACAAGCCCCGGGTTCAATACATGGACCTTACATTCTGTCTATGATGTGTGAGAGACTGCTCAAGCCTCTGTGCTGCACTTGTTTATATAATTATGTATTATAAAATCTTTCCCATGCCTGCAAACTGGACGAAGGTGTGAGATCATGTGATTCCCCACTCAGCAACAGAGACTGACCTCAGGTCAAACCTCTGGTGCTCCTGGGTTCCTTGATGCCTGCTGTAAATTGTATGCAACATCTATTCTAACATCGTACTACATGACTGATCTCTCTGAATTGAGTTATCAAGTTAATTAACACTAAACACCCCTAATGCGATCCAATGACAAAAACGGGATGATTTTAGGTACAAACTTTTTACATAGTCCCACTACCAGTCATCTTGAGATTGTTTTGTCATTATTCCTAAAGAGATGATATCTTGCTTAAATTTCTGTTTTTGCATTTATTAGTTTTATTGTGTCTTATTGAATGTTGGTTGTTCAGTTTGTTTATTTTCCATTCATAACTTGATATGTAGGTGGTTTAATAGTTAATAGAGCCGTTAAATAATGAGAAACTTGATATGCAGGTGGTGTTATGGTTAACTGTGTTGTTAAATTTTTGTAGCATACCTACAGATGATAATGTGTATGTCCCCATTCACATAAATACAGTAGTAAATACTGTATGTTGGTCTGCAGATGGAGATTCATTGTGGAATTCACTTGACTCACTTCTAACAGTTGACTACTCCTTCTACACGTCATTGGCAAATCATATGTGTTGTTCTTGTCCTAAGTATTATCATTCATTACCAACCTTTGTGTGATTAATCTATTCAGCAACCTTCCGTAGGTTACAACATAAATAATGAAAAATTGGTGAACCAAGTTCAAATTCCAACCAGGTTTGCTATATTCACTTTTACATAAACACCCTTGGGAATGGTATCTCTTTTCTCCAGCTATGAATTAAATAGTAGGGTAGATTGAGCTCTTCATCCTTGGGTGGCCATCAGTCTAAGTGAAGGACAACTCTGTATATAGCTCATACTATGTAGCTATAGACAAGTTCATGGAGTTCATAATGACTATAATCTCAACTGAAAAGAAGAATCACTTGTCAAAGAACCAAATTTAGAAAAATAAAAGAAAGTGTAAAAAAATCTTTCAGTTATCTGTTCATACTTTTGTTTCCATAAATAGCAAAATATTTTGATAACCTATAAAACAACAATCATGTGGAAAAATTCACAAAGTTTTCATCTGCAGATATCTATCAACTGATAACAGAGCCTAATAAAGTGTATTGATCAAGTTAACACCAGGATAGACAATTAGTGTTTTTATAGTTATCAGTTAATATATTTACTAATTAAGGTGATATTAGGTTGTTCAGAAAATAATGTCAGATTTTAGAATCAACTTTTATTTCGAAATTCATGCATTTAAACAGTCAAAATAGAAACATTGAACATCTATACATATCTGCCATTGTGTTGCAAGGAGATTTATGCCATTATAATAATATTCTAAAGGTTTGGACATAAGGAAATCTTTAGATGCAGTTCTTGCTTTGTCCTTGTAACAGAATATCTTTTGGTTTAAAAAATTGTCAAGATGCTTGAAAATGCAATGAAAAGTCAATGAGAAAGAGATCAGAGGAATATGGTGGATGCAGCAAAGTCTTGTATCCAAATTCAGTTAGCAACTGCAGTGTCATCATGGTTGAACATTGTCATGAAGCAGAATTGGACCTTGTTGATCAACTAGTGCTGGTTGCATTTTGCTTAACTAAATGTGCATTTCATCCAGTTGCTGTCAGTAATCTTCAACAGTGTTGCTATGGTTAGGTTCCAGAAAGCTGTAATGGATAATGCCAATGGTGGATCACCAGATAGTCACCATAATCTTCTATTGTTACAATTTCAGTTTTGACTGAATGTTTGGATGCTTCCTTATGATCAAGCCATTGACATTAAACTACTGAGCCAATCATTTACAATTGTCATAATGGATACCTTTTTCATCATGTCACTTTTTGATCAAGAAATAGATCATTCAAATTTCACAGATGCAGTATTGAACACACTTAAAGATTTCTTGAGATGATCTGATGTTGTTGAAATGCTGACATTCATTAACTGTGACATTTCTCTAACACTTTGGTGTGTTTTGTTTGGTGTTTTCAGATTCTGATTGTCAATTGAATGTGGGCGTCCTCTATCATCTTGATCTTCAAGACTTATATCCCACTGTAGAATTTCAGAAACCAGCACCATACTGTCCAATCACAAGTTGATACTTCATTCCATACTCTGTTAATGTTGGCAGTAGTTTTGATAAGCAATATGACCAAGCATAAACCCATGCCAAAAAGTAAATGCCAGCTTTTCTTTCTTTCATGTCCAAGATGAGGTGGGGATATAATGTTTTAATTTGAATTCTGAAAGAGATTGATATAAAATTAATAAAGAGGACATTTTAATTATTAGGAATAAGTAATATATTTTGTGCAAATATTAAAAGAATATATTAGAACAGAAAAGGTTTATTCTAAAATCTGACATTATTTTCCAAACAACGTAATAGTTACATTCAAACAGGATTTACTAAAAGTAGCTAACGGGTTATATCTCTTAGATTCTTTTATAAATTTCCTTTTTATTGTTGTTGGCAGATTAGTTTTCATATATTTCTGCTGAAGTTGGAAAAGAACTGTCCACAATTAGTTCTTGTTAAGATCCTGTGCTTTTAACCATTTTCAATCATTACCAAGGAAGAAATTTCGTGAAATTCAAAGTCTGTGATAAAATGCATCTTTGGTATGATTCGGAGTTTTGAGTTGAAGTTTTGGTTCTTTTGTCATGGGAGGGCAATCTTTTTCTGTTTTTATTAATATTTAATTATTTATTTTCAGTTTTTAAACTCTGTAGTGTCACATGAAGAAGACAATGTAGATTCTAAGAATTGAAATACATTTTAGAATGCTTATTCGAGAGCCATAAGTAATTTTGTTAAATTTTCTTAAGGACACTTTAATCATTAAGAATGAGTAATATATTTTTGTGCAGCTATTATCATATATTAGAAAACAATAAAAGATTTATTATAATATCTGACATTATTTTCCAAACAATTTAATATATAATATTATATATATATATATATATATATATATATATATATAGCTTTTGTATTTAGTTAAAATCACAAAAGGTAGATGAACAGTTTAGACATTGCAAGATACACTGAAATCATAATGATCATCTGAGAAATGGGGAAGAATATTATTATTTTGAGAAGAATGTAGCATATCTCATCCCAGATCATGCCAGAATAGACTTGGCATTCAATGTCATACCAGACCATCAATGGAGCCAGGCATAGGGTTGACCTGAAGTGACCTCCCAGCTGCCAAATGTGGAATCTCATAACCAGACTAGCTGCATCTGGGTTGTAAACAAGGATAGGAATTATGCTACATGCAGTTATAGACATACCTACCTCAGAGATGAATTAAGTAGTCTTTCATACATTGTGTACAAGAATATAAGATCCATGTCTCACAAACACACTGGCCAACAGAAAGTGTTAAAATTAAGAGTTGTATAAAATCTAATGTTAAATAAGCTTTGTGTTATCATTAATCTGACATACAATGACTTCATTACAAAAACCTCAAAAAAAATAAAATTGTGAAGATATTGAATAAAACAAATTGTTAATTACAGACATTAATTAGCATTGAGAAAATAAATTTAAAACAAAAACCCTAAAAATGATAATGAATGATTCATTAAGACAGATGTTCACTTGTTCCATTAATTATTTAAAAAAGGGTCCCTTTCATTTATCTTTTATTCCTGCAGATGATATGAATTCTTTCAAATTTAATTTAATTGAATTTCCTAGGCTTTGATATTAATTTCAAAATTATAACCAATAATAAACAAAAGCACATATTGTTACAGTTTTATACCATCCCTTGCTTGTGAAAGAAGCCTTCCATCTTGACAGTGAATTTGAGGATTTGGCCTGGCATTAATAAATCTCAGGAGGCTTAGATAGTAAATCTACAACCCATCACTAATCATGCTGCAAAAATGTTTTCCTCCTTGTACCCCTCTAGAAAATACCTGATTTCTTCTGCCATGCTCAATCTCTGCAAGAGTCAGATCAGACCAAAATACTGCCATATCTGGGCCAGAGGTGCCCAATCCTCACTTTCCAGTCTCAACCAAGTTCAAAAGGGTTTGTTGCGGGTGATGAATTTTTTTAATGTTTTCCACCCTACAACCTCCTTCATCACAGATGGAATGTTGCTAGCCTCTTGCTGCTCTACTGATATTTTCATTGCAGATCTTCAATCAAACTACAATCCTTGGTTCCACAGCTAGGTCCTGCCATGCCATGTTCACTGAGTTGACTCATCCTCATTCCTTTTATATTCCATTAGTAAGGAGGAAGTTCCACTCAGCTTCTTCCTCAGAACTATTGCAATGTGGAATGGACTCTCAAGTGGATACTGTCATGATCATCTTAACCTCTAAAAGCAAAGATCAACTATTATCTATCCTGCATCATAATATGCAACATTTGTTCTCTCCCTATATGCCTTCATAACATCCTCATAATGCACTACCTTGAGTGGCACTTAGGCGTTGTATTGGGTGAACAATAGTAAAAACAAAAAATATGGAAAAATTCAGTTATGTTTGTATTTATCTAAACTATTTGTGGAATAAAAAGAAATTTACATTAGAAATTTGAATCTAAAGTGAGACAACAGAATTAAATATAGCAGCAGACCATATATAGAAAGAAAAGAAGCACTCCATCCTAAATGGTAATTGTACTGGAAAGCACAAAATGAAGGAATCAGTAATTATATTTTGTCAAAAAGTCTGTCAAAACAATCATATCTGGAATTAAAATCCTCGTAAGAACCAGAGTTCCAAGAAGAATATTTAGTTATTAAGGCCTTCCATATTAGAAATTAGCATATATTTATTTCTCAACATTATTACATTATCCTAACAAGTCAAAGTATGCAAAATATATGACACATGAAAACTTGTTTCAGAAAAATATTACAGTAAGATGGATCATTTATTGGGAACAAGCTGCCTGATAGAATATGAACTTAACAATTATACAAAAATAGAAAGGATAATTTCTTTTTACACTGATGTTCAATCTGTACAATGCCCGAGGATCACTCAAAGTAGAGGGTTACAGAGCACGAGACACAACTTATTAGTATATATGTAGAAGTTAATGTTTAACCCTAGACTTGAACAGGTTAAGATTCAAGTGATCAGGAAGCCTCATCTTATGAGTTGCATCCACAAGGCAATAGTTTGGGAAAAGAAACTGCTTGAGTGGAAATTACATCTCATCAAAGAAATATAAAGGGATGGTTTGTGTGTGGATTGGTGGGTGTTAGCCATGATGGTTAGGACTGGTGAAACTGAGGATTGTAATTTATCTGAACATCTTCATGACATCTTACCTGTGAGAAAGAGGCTGTAGGGTGGAAGAAATTTATCCCTTACAAAGACTTGGAAACACTTTTCAACTCTGTTGAGTGTGGAAAATGGAAAGTGAAGACTGGGCAACTCCTGCCCATATATGGCAGCAATACACCATTTTTGGCCTGATTTAACTCTTTTAAAGGTAAAGTGTATCAAGATGAGTTAGGTACTTGTTGGTGCGTTACAGGTAGCCAATCACTTTTCCAGCTTCTTTCGTAATGGATTGTATGTATAAGTTCCACTTGAGGGTTGAGGTGCTCAGTGCATGGTTCCTTCCAAATGGAACATCAATTTAACATGATTAGTGAATGGGGCACTTCAACATGGTGTAATGGTTAGTAAGCTTGTCTCACTAGATCAATTATGACTGAGTAGTGAGTTTGATTCTCTCTGGGTGCTACACTCTTTTGACTTTGTGCCACATCTAAGCTACACTTAGAAAATCATTAGGCATCTCAACATGGTGTAATGATTAGCTTATCTTGTTAGAACAATTACAACTGAGTAGTGAGTTCGATTCTCACTGTGTGACACATAATTTCGACCTAAATTATACTTAGAAAATCTCCATCATGATTGGTGAATGTTTTGGGTCTGATCAGTGATGGGTCAGGGTAAGACAAGAATTTGTCTTCTCACTGGATTTATTTTACCTTTACAACAAAGTAATCCTAAGTGAGGAGGCATGGAGAAGTGATGGGTAATAGCACAGATTGAAAAATTGGAGAGCTGAGTTCGAATTCTAGTTGAATCCATTACATTCACTTACATGCTAATACCCTTGGGAAAAATGTGAATTCTCTTCTTCTCCCCACAGCTATGGGTAAATAGCAGGATAGACTGGGTT
>CAHIKZ030001879.1:2785000-2910000 GCA_903632075.3 Acanthosepion pharaonis
AGTCAGAACAGGGAACTAGTTCAGAGGCACATTTCTGAAGAATAATTGCAGGGTTACCAGAATTCACATGCTTTGTGGGGATCAAGTTTAGAGGTAATAGAATGGATGGAGTTATATGCAAAGACTCAATTCTAAGTGGAATGTCAGGCAAATATATTCCTGATTATTTGGGAGTAGATTTAGAAAAGAATTTGTGAGCAAAGGATTCTGCTTTATCAGCAAAAGATGGTACCACTTCAAACTGATTGAAGAGAGGAGAGATTAAGGATTTACCCTTATTTAGCATACTCTTACTTGAGAATGAGTAATACTCATGAGAAAAAAATTGTGAGTGGTTATACAATGTCTCTTTCTAACAGCCAACATATTCTTAACATCTCTGAGGATACATTTGTGCCCCTTATGAGTGGACACATATAGATATCTGTTGTGAGCAGAGCTATCACAATAGTATAACCAGAAAAAGTGATACATGTAGCTTATAATGGCTGAACAGATAGGTGTAAACCAAGGAGAAGATTTTAGTTTCATCTAGTTTTTATATGATTACACAAAAGTCTTGATGCTGGCTTTCACTCAAGAAGAAACTTCAGAGGCACAATGTTCAGTAGGAAGGATATTGCAAGGGTTTCCAAGCATATCACAAAGACAATTGCAAAATGAATCACAAATTGGTATACTGTTAGCAGAAAAAGTCTTGTGAATAGGTGGTTCCTACCAAATTGACGAGCCAAAGGAAATATCAACAGACACTACAGTGTGATCTGAATTTGCCAAGAAGACAAAATTGTGATGCAAAACAAGAGTCATGAGAGGTGATAAAGAACAAATTGAATAAGGAAGCATGTTGGTCAGAATTATTAGGGAAACAAGTAAGGAAGTCAAATATTTGACAAAAGATTGAGTAACAGAAAAATACTGAATACTGGCAACATCCATGGTACTAGAATGATGAAGCCACATGTCATGATGAGCATTAAACTCACCCAACACATAGATGTTTGCAGCTGAATGTAGAGAAGGACCCACTTCTATACAGTCAGATATTTTGTCTAACATGCTACAACCTGAGAAGAAGGGGAGCAATAAAAGAAAAACAGTTTGCTAACTGAGTGTAATAATGAGTGTCAAAAGAGATGATTTCCTTACCATTAGAAAATTTTCCTGAATACAAACTCTAAGGCAATATATATAGACCCTAGAATTCTTTTAACAAAGAGGAAGATATCCTGGAACAAAGATACAAATGTTTAAATTAGTTTTGTACAGCACTAAGATGTCTAGAGAATGCTTCAAGAGAAAAGATTCAACCCCACAAAAATTGATATGAATACCATGTATGCTGGAAACTGGTTAAAATAAAACAATTTTAATTTTAATAATTCTCTGTAAACATATATGTATTATAAATACTATATATAAATATATGAAAAACATTAGGTGGTTTACAAATCTTAATATTCTATCACTCTCTCCCTCTCTCTTCCCTCCTCTTCTCTCTCTCCCTCTCTCTCTCTTTCTATATATATATATATATATATATATATATATAGATAGATAGATAGATAGATAGATATATGTATATATATATATATGATAAAATATAGTTTTAAGGTATGCTATATTTATGGGTTAAACTGATCAATATCAGGGATAGAGCATATGCAAATATAAAGATGGACATTGAAGTCAACTCCAAGTCAATGTTTCATGCTAAACACGATCATCATGATTACCTGATGATTGCATTTAGTATGAAACATTTTGTTACCTCTGGGTGTTGACTTTAATATCCACTTATATATATATATATATATATATATATATATATATATATATATATATATATATATATATATATATATATTACATTTAGTTGACAGGTATATTTAGGGAGACTACAACTCATTGTAATAGGTCCAAGTCCCATACCCATCCCTTGGTAACACTTCAGCTTTGTAGCTTTATTTATTTTAATTCTCTGTTGGCAAATATGGTATTTTCTTGGTATTATCCTTATTTTCAGCTAACTGTCCTTTACAGAAAAACTATTATCTGCTTTGATCTTTAAAGATTTGTTAAAATCTCATTATAAACTATATTTCTTCTTCAAGAATTTCTTTTTATCAAAACATCTTATTAGCTTATTGTTTTCATGCAAATTTTAAAATTTTGTAGAGTTTTGCTCTCTGATTTCTGATTCCACCTTTGGTTCAATGGACAATGTAATAAAGAATTTTTTCTTGTTCCTCTGAAAAAAAGGAAGAAATTTAATCAATATTCAAATGTAAACGTTTATTGCACATCTGTTTAACAGTTTAACACAAATGGTCAACCCTACTTTACTCAGGTGAATTATGATGTGGAACTGTACTGGTCCATGGCCTACATCCAACTCTCACACATGGCTCCAAAAAAGTTGCATGGGTACTGTGTCGGTCATACACCAGTCAATGGCATTGACCTGCTGACTAAACTTTGAGGTTAGTTGGAAAGGTTTTCTAACCCGACTGGTAAAGAAGAACAATTCTTCCCAACCCACCAGTTCTAAGCAGTCATTGGCCAGTTGCCAGCCTGGGTATAGGAAATGCACCTCAGAGGTCAATAGTGTTACCAAATTGGTAGAGGAACTTCTGAGAGGAGGGACGGGTTAACCTCAACATCCCTTGTGCAAAAGGAACTGGCAAGCCATTGCACTATTTTGCCTTGAATGTGGAACCACAATTACAACAGAGAGGAGTGGTAACCACAACAGTGCACAATGCACTAACTGAATAAATGGTAGTGGAAATAAAATTTTACTTAACTTACCTGGACAGTTTCCTATTTCATTTCTGATATGAGTAATTGTCAATATTCTTGTATTATTTCAAACTACTGTTCTCATCTTTGTTGATATAGATGCTATTACAGACATATCATTTCAAGCAAGTAACCTCTGGTCATCATTAGGTGTCCATTGATTGTCTGATAAAAAGGATATCTGTTGATTATTATGATATCTTATCCCTTTGATGTTCGTTCATGTTGAATTGGTACTTTCCTACCTACTGTCTATAATAACATTTATATGAGGACATTAGTTCAAAATAATACAAGAATATTACCTGAACAACTTTAATTACTTGTTATAAAAATGAACTTGTATTGAGATTATTTACAGACTTTGTTGCTTAAAGACATAGACATTCATCAATTTTGATCAGAAGTTCTCAAATAGATTAATTTGACTGTCAACCTAATCTTTACTATTTTGATTCTTACATTGAAGTCATTGCATTCTCTAGCCTTGTTCAAAGTCCTGATATGTACTACTGCTGTTATTTTATGAAGATTTCAAATTTTAATACTTTTTGGTTGTTTTTATTGTTATAGATTGAAAGTCATTTTTTAGTAATTTTCCAGCTAGTTAATTAATTGAAACCTGTTTATTAGATTTTCTCATGTTTTCTGAATCCTTATTTATTACATTGTTTGATTAAAGTACATATTTGCTTAGTTTCAGATGAAAACTTGAAAATTTCCCAGTACATTTCAGTGTAATCTTCACTTTATATAATTATAGATTATAATTATAATTTATAAGAAAAAAGGTGTCACTTTAAACTGATACCAGGAGAATATGTGTGAAAGATTTCTATGATATAAGAATCATTTCAATGGCAAAACTGTCATTTTTGAAGACCTGAGGTTTATTTTTGTGAGAGAATGAAACATGCTTAACAGTCTTTTCTTAAACTGCCTAAATCTCATAAATCATCATTATTAAAATTTATTGCTTCATCTTTCATATTGAATTATCTTAATACATTCCATGAAATTGCATGCATGGAATGAAAGTGGAATCATTTTTTTTCACAATAAATATAACAGATTTAATATATATTTAATACAGTGGAGTAATGGATAGCAGTTTGGATTGAGGAATCGGAGAGCTGAGTTTGAATTTCAGTCGAATCCATTACATTCATTTACCTGCTAATACCCTTGGGAAAGGCATGAATCCTCTTCTCCCTCCAGCTAAGGGTAAATAGCAGGAAAGACTGGGTTCTATAGCCTTGGATGCAAATAGTCTAGGAGAAGGATAACTCTGAATTCAAGATCTGCGGAGGGTCGTTTGGGGATCTTGTGGCATGTAGTGCACCAGGTCTCTGTATTTGGCCCTTTAAAAAGTGTGGATGGTTCTGCTCAAAACCTTCATCACGAAAATCAAATCACATGTGCTGGTGTATGGCTGTTGGTTCCTAGAAACTGAGCAGTTTGACCTTCATGCATCAAATATGACAGGAGACTTGAAATATATATATATATATATATATATATATATATATATATATATATATATATATATATATATAACAACAGTGTGGACATAGAAATCAATACTGCATGATGACTGGCAATTTAATGCTTTAAGTGATGATCAGACCACCTGATGATTAAGTGAGTTATTTTTTTGGTTTTCTTTAATACATAATTTGTGTAAATAATATTATATTTCTGCTTGTTTGTCCATTAGTTAGTAAGTTAGTTAGCATATATGTCACATCCTGCCATTACTTCAGAAAAAATGTATTATTCTATTTTGATTGCAAAGAAAAATACATATCAATGACACTGTTTCGTTATAGCCATAAAAAGGAAGTCTGCATAATAAGAAAAAAAAGAAACAGTTGAAATGTTGCTAAAGAAAATCAAACAAACATCAAACAAATAAAGAAAAGAAAGATAGAAAAAAAAAGAAATCAGTGATGCAGAATCTAATAATGTCCACATGCATTTAATGTCTGCTTCAGTGAAATGGAAAATCATGTCAATTTTTAATCTTTTCATTTCTAATCACTCATTACTGTATTAATCATTTTACTGATAAAGCCACGAAGATGCATAGAGGTTAGTGAGGATGAAAGCAACACAAAGAAAGAAACTAAGAAAACATTACGAAGAAGAAAGGATAATAATAGAACAGGTTTCAATTAGAATATGATGACTGACATTGCATTTAACATTTTCAAGATTGTAGTTGACTGGAAAGCAAGAAACCAGAAGAGAGTTCCACAGGCAAGAAGTACAACAGAAGAAACTATTAGAACTTATATTTACACTTAGCAATTTCAACAGTAAAATGATGAGACCTGGTTGCCAATTGCCAGTCAGTTATGCGCCATGAGTGATAGATGCTTGTTCAATACATGACTGATGAGGCAGAATTTTTCCTGCAG
This sequence comes from Acanthosepion pharaonis, assembly GCA_903632075.3. Lineage (NCBI taxonomy): Eukaryota > Metazoa > Mollusca > Cephalopoda > Sepiida > Sepiidae > Acanthosepion > Acanthosepion pharaonis. Next base: position 2,790,223 of record CAHIKZ030001879.1, read on the forward strand.
TAGTTTGCCATTTCTTTCTGCAGTAGGTCAGTAGCCATCCAAGGCTAAAGAACCCAGTCTGTCCTGCTATTTACTCATAGCTGCGGGGAGGAGAAGTGGATTCATACCTTTCCCAAGGTATGAGCATATCAGTGACTGTAATAGATTCAGCTAGAATTTCAACTCGGCTCTAGTACTATCTAGTACTATATTAAATTTATGAAGTTGAGATACAAAAGAGAAATGTTCATCAGAATTGTGATGAAAATATTTGTAGAAAAAGCAGAGGGAAGCTATGTTGGGATCGAAGCCGAGATACTAGATTCAAGATTTATAATATTGCAGATTCTTCTTTCTTTAAATAATGACCTGCATTCATATTTACATTTGTTATTGCAATATTTTGTTAAATTTGTTAAGCTCAAATGATGCAATTGGAGAATTTCCACTTTTTTTTTTATTGTTTTGGTCCTAATTTTTGCCAGAAGTTTTCTGAGATTATTTCTTTTAATAATTCCATGAAAATATTTGGTCTAACATCTACATCTTTGTTGTTGTTATGTTTTTATTTTAGCCAATGTTTAACAAACATCGATACCCTTATTCATTATGCAATTCCTTCTAAATTTCTGTGGATGCAAAATCCAAATGCTCTTTCACCATTCTAGTATATAAAAGGAGGTACACAGATCCACAATATCAAATAATCAGAACAGTTCACAGAAAGGTTGATCTGATGAAAGAGTTATCCTTATTTATGTCTGGATGGATGTTATGTAAAGAGTTAAAGAATATCCTAATGTTGCTGGCTAAATGACTTGAGAATTGGAAGTCAGATTGGAAACCAGATATCCATTACCAAATTCTGGAATCTCACCTCTGAGCTAGCAATCTCTAAATAACTTTGTCCAAATTTCAGACAAGTGAAACAAAAGAAGTGTGGGATTTTAACGTTATTTTCATTCTCTCTCTCCTCTTTGATTCTTTTTTAAATATATTTATTTTTTATTTTTTAGGTGGTATAAAATAAAAAGCCTCAGTATATGTTTTAAAATAAAGTTTGTGACATTTTATTTTATTTGACATTCTTTCAAATGAAATTTCTCAATTTACATAGAGAGTAGCAAATCTTATTTCAGCTTTATCAGAAATTTAAAGATAAATAAAAAATATGAATAAAAGAAATAAATTTTTTGTTCATACTTGAGAATAGAATTTTGTCAAAAGAAATATGCTTTTTGTTTAAAAGCACTGTTAGATGTCACCATCTGTGTAATTGCCAACTGCAGTTTCACTCATTTGTGATTCGCCCATTCAAACAAATTTTGTATGTTCAAAACTGTTCTTCTATTTTAAGTTTCTTTGGGACATTGGTGATCATAATTCTCTATGTAGAGTAATTGGCCACGGTTAAATGTAAATGGTAGAAATACTCAATAAACAGAATTGACAAAGTTTACAATACACAATAACAAAAGAAAAAAAAGAACAGTGAAAAATAATACTAAGTAAACAACATATGCAAGACAAAAGTAGGCATAGCAATAATAATGAGGCAAGAATGTTAACAAAATAAGAATGGTGTTAACATACAAAAGGGATACAGACAAGTGATCAGTGTTCTGACTTCAAGATCAAGAAAGAACAGAAATATGGCTGATGTAATGAAAAAAATGGTCTATCTTATTTGGCTAGGAAGAAATCCCAACATGCATCTGTATGTTTTGTTTATAAATTGTAGAGAGGGATGTTTTTGCAGTCATTCCCGCTTGTTTGATTTATTTTAAAAATAATTTTCTACTTATGTTAGTGAAACAATGTGGACGTAGTAAGAAAGGTAGGAGTGAATGTGATGTTTTGGTGATAGGACTATTGTTGGTATGTTTGGGTCCGTGTTTGTGACTAGCTAAGTTTAGAATTAAGACAGAAGACTGTCCTTCCCCAATCCCCTTTTTGACCTTGTGCCACATTTTGTACATAAGTACGAATAAATTCCCATATAGTGGAACCAACACTCCACAACTTCATGTCCTTTGTAGTTTTTCACATTGTTTGTCTTTTAATTATCTCTTCTAATCATGTTTCTACCAACCATTTACACAAGGCTGTTTAGTTTGGGGTTTATTCAGTGCCTTCCTCCTACCCTCTTGCAATATGTCCTGTACTGCCAAATTTTCTAAACTTTTTTACTCATTATGTGGCCTTGAAGTTTCAAATATCTCTTTCTGATTATAAGTAGAAGTATCCTATTTGTTTCCATTTTCCTTAAAATTTCCTTGTTGCTCCCATGTTCAGCCTATAGTATTCCCAACATCCTTCTGTAGAACCATATTTCTATTGTCTTCAGTCTCTGTGAGGAGATTGTCCAGCAAGTCTAGGAGAACCAATATTACACAACAGTCCAGTACTCCGCTGAAATTAATTTGCAAAATAGATTTCAAAGGAGTGAAATATGAACAAAAATGAAAAAAAAAACTTCAAATTTCATTAGTCTTTAATTATAATATTTTTGATGTGCTGTCTTTTCAGGACATAGATATTTGTGACTCTTCACAACTTCCTATTCTTTGTAGCTCTTAGCAATGTTTGTCTTTTTCTTATCCTTTCTATTCCTTGTTCTGCCAATCGATTTTTACAATCTTGTTAGGTAGGTTACTTGCTATTTCCTTCTGTTCCTCTTACATTCAATATGTCCTGTAAGTGGCAGATTCTCCAAACTCTCTTTCCTCATTATGTGTCCTAGAAATTTCAACTGTCTCTCTCCTGATTTTGAGTACAAGTGTCCTTTTTGGTTTTTGATTTTCTTTAAAACTTCCTTGTAAGTGACGTGCTCCATCCCTTGTATTTTCAGCATTCTTCTGCAAAAACCACATGTCTATTGCTTTAAGTCTCTTCATTGTCTGTGAGGAGATTGTCTAGGTTTCAATGCCATATAAGAGGACTGATATTAAATAACAGTTTAGCACTCTTCTTTTTTTGTTTCAAATGTTTTTTTTTTCTGTTTTTAATGCTTTCTTTAGCCTTTGGAAACTCTCTTTTGTTATTCTAACACACCTGTGCATTTTCCACCCTCTGTTTCCCACACTGTTAAACTTTTGTACTTGTTTGATTTTGACATCTTCTCTTGTTGACAACTACACATTCTATCTCTTTACAATTGATGGTTAGTCCCTTTCTCTCATTTTCTTTTACTGCCCTGTCTTGGAGATCCCACAGTTTCTTTCTGTACTTGCCAACAACATGGTGTCATATACATATATTGTTAAGATTGTACCCACAAACAATAAATCATGGTAGGTCTTCTAGTTCTCTTAAGACTGCCTCTCTGTGAAGGTTAAATAAATCCAGTGAAAAGATGTTTACTTGCTTTATAACACTTTCTATTTTGGTGTATTTAATGACTTCATTTCCTATCCATATGCACATGGTTTACTCCCAGTATACATTCTGGATTATTCTAATATCTTTCCAAAATAAATGAAGTTTTCATAATAGTTCAAATATATCATATAAAATATTTTTGCAAGGGTGTTTCAATAAATTGGACCGATTTTAAATGTGAATTAAGTTTAAGCATCTAATGATTTTTTGTTTTTCTTTCAGATTTGATGGACATTTGGGCGATATTATTTTTCACACATAATTGCCAAGACTTAAATGACATGAACCAATCGAGAAATAAATAAATTTTCACCAATAACACTGATTTATTTACTGCTGATTTTGAGTCATCTTAATGAAACAGCCTTATCTATAATCTGTCTTAATGAAATGCCCTTTAGTTTTCTGAAAAAATTATCTCATCAAAAAATCACCATCCTGACAAATTGACTTTGTTGAGGTTTGAACTCAGGTCAGATGGCCAAAAGGTGAGCATTTTAACCACTTAGCGACAGACTTATAATATAAAATATAGATTAATACTATAAGATCCACTGACTTTCCTACAAATGTTATGCTTCATACTGAAAAATAAAGAATATCAAAATAAGGCATAATTCAGTTTCAAAAATCTAAAAGTGAAACAATCAATTTTAAGACAGAAAATTTGCCTATGTCTTTCATTCGTCCTCATCTCTATTCTTTTCCTCACTTTTTTTCTTTAGCTTGCTTAGCCTTTAATTTTTCTTCTTACACACCTTTTACCACCATTTCATCCTCTCCCTTGTTGTTTCCAATTTTTTGAACATTTAAGCAGTTAATTGTAGTGTGTGTGTGTGTATTTAACAGAGACTGTAGGATTTATACTGATTTCCAGAAAGGAGGCCAGGCAGTGACAGATTGAACTGAGTGACAGAATGCATAATACCAGATAAAATTACTGATCCATATGTAAATATGAGGTATATGTAAATATGAGGTATATATAAATAGAGGTATATGTAAATAGAGGTATATGTAAATAGAGGTATCATTTATGATGCATACTATACTGGTAGACCATGAAGATTCGAATAAAAACTTTTCTTAAAAAGTATCTGTTGTAAGTATGTCAGAGGTTTAGGATAAGTAAATACTGAGCCATATGCAAACAAGCATTTCCTTTTTAATGGTTACTGTGCTAGTAAATCATAAGGGTGTAGAATAACATCTTTTTGATAAGCTTTTATTGTAAGTATGTCAGGAGTTTAGGATAAGTAAATTACTGATCCATATGTAAATAAGCGTGTCATTTTTTATGGGTACTATGCTAGTAAACTATAACGGTGTAGAATAACATCTTATTGATAAGCCTTTGTTGTAAGTATGTCAGAGTGAGCATAAGTAAGTTACTGATTCATATGTAAATAAGCATGACATTTTTTATGGGTACTATGTGAGAAAACTATAAAGGTGTACAATAACATTTTGTTGATAAGCCTTTGTTGTAAGTATGTCAAAGGTTGAGGATAAGTAAATTATTAATCAATATGTAAATAAGCATGTCTTTCTTCATGGATATTAGACTAGTAAACTATAAATATGCAGGTAAAAAATCTTGTTAAGCTTTTATTGCAAGTATGTCAGAGGTTCAGGATAATCCTTTTTGTCAAGTGTGCACTTTTGATAAGATCCAGAACCTTATTGATTATCAGTGGTAATATCCCACCGTGTACACAATATCTACTTTTTTTTAAACCACAGACAACTTTTTACTATTTCAGCAATCAGCAGCTGACAGCGAAGACATATCGATCTATAGATCTAATATCATCAGAACACTTTGTTTTTCTATAAAGTTGTTTATATTTAAGTGACAAGATGGTTGAATGAAGGCTTATTGACAGCTGAAAATCATGTAAATCAATATATGATTGATGCTTAACGAATTATCATTATTGGACTGTCTTTTGCTTTTGGTAGATGAGTAAAAGCATTGTGTCAAGTCTATATCTTGACTGGAGATAAAACATATTTTGTCATTTATTATGCCAACTTTTTAGGACAAAACAGATTCTATTCATTTATACCTGTGAACTGCCATGGTTTCTTTGAAAAGCTGGTAGAATGATTTCCTGTTGCCTTCTCCAAAGTTTCTTCTGTAAAACCACATTTCTATTGCTTTAAGTCTCTTCATTGTCTGTGATTGGGAAGGGTGTTCCACAGGCGAGAGGTGCGAGGTATGAAGCTATTGGAGTAGAAGAGACGGCTACATTTAAAAGTTTCTACAGTGTAAGGGTGGGAGCGGGATGCCAGCCTCGTAGGGCGCTTGAATTCATGGAGTCTGGGAACCAGTGAAAGCAGCTCATCAGAGAAATTACCATGAAATTATTTTTAGAAAAACAGAGAGAGGCGACAATAAACACTGGAATGGTGGGTGGGAACATTAGCAAAGGGGATAAAAACTACTAAGAGTAGACCTCTTAGATTGGCTACCATTAAATGCTATATAGCTCAGTCTACCCTGTTTTTTAACACATAGCTGGATAAAGAAAAAATAGATTCCTGCTTTTCCTTTTTATTACCTGTGAATGCCATAATTTCTTTTCCTTTTTATTACCGGTGAATGCTATGATTTCTTTGAAATGCTAGTAGAGTGGTTTGCTATTGCCTTCTCCATATATTTTTAATTCAGAGTAGGCCATTTAGACTCAGTACCATTTAATGCCATATAGCTCAGTCTACCCTGCTATTTAACTCATAGCTGGAGGAAGAAGAGATGGATTCCTGCTTTTCCTAATGACATTTATGTGAAAGTAAGCACAGATAACTAGGCTAGAATTTGAAGATTACTTGCCAAAAACTGCTATATTATTTATATATCCAGCACTATCATTACTGGAGATAAACATACACTTATTTCTTTTTTATTTCATACCCACTTCCAGACATATGTAATTATGGCTCTCCACAGATTCAGATTCTTTATTATCTGTGAATTGATGAGATTTCTTGGGAAAGATAGTGGAGTAGTTTCCTAGTGCCTTCTGCACAGTTTTATATTCAGAGTTGCTCATCTCTTAGATCGACTACCATCCAAAGATCAAGATCACTTTCTACCTTGACAGTTAACCAAAACCTGGAGGTAGCAGTAGAAGATTCATGCCGTTCTTTATTAGTGTGAAAGTGAATGCAACAGCTCAGAATTTACTGATCCCACTTTACACACTAGTGTCTGTTATGCAAGGGCAAAAGTTTAGATACCTGCAACCCTGAGATCTGAGCACACATTGTCCTAGCAAAAGAAGCATTCCAAAAGCAAACAAAAGTGCTGAGAACTGGAAAAATTTAATTAGAAACAAAGAAGAGTCCAGGATTGCTGTGCGTTACCCATCTTCTTATATGGCACTGAATGTTAAACAAACTACTGATGGATGAGGAGGAAACTAGAGGCAGTAGAAATGTGATTCCGCAGAAGGATACTGAAAATTCCATGGACAGAATGAGTAAGCAACAAAGAAATCTTAAAGAAAATGGCAACAGACAGAGCATTTATACTCAGAATCAGGAAGAGATTGCTGAAATTACTTGAACACCTTATGAGGAAGGAGGGCTTGGAAAACTTAATATCCATGTGGCATATAGTTGGAAAGAGATATCGGGGAAGTCAGCAAGTTTGTGTAAATTTTTTTTTTTTAAGCATTACGCCCCGAGCAAGGCGTGAAGCCACTAGGATGCAGGGGGTTGCAGAAGATTTGGAGCAAGAGCAGGTAGGAGTGATAGAAGAAAGGATGAGGAGAGGGATAGTGGATAGATCAAGGTAACTGGAGATGTCGATTGACATTACATTTGAATAGTTGGAGATTATAGCTCTCAGGGAAACAGTAATTGGGAAGGGTGTTCCACAGGCAAGAGGTGTGAGGTATGAAGCTATTGGAGTAGAAGAGACGGCTACATTTAAAAGTTTCTACAGTGTAAGTGTGAATTCATGTAGGGCGCTTGAATTCATGGAGTCTGGGAACAAGTGAAAGCAGCTCATCAGAGCAATTACCATGAAAGTATTTGTAGAAAAGACAGAGAGAGGCGACAATGGACACTGGAATGGTGGGTGGGAACATTAGCAAAGGGGAGAAAAACTACTAAGAGTTATTATGGGGATAGGACGTTGTGTCTTTGTCTAACATGTGGACCCCACATTCTCCTGAGATGTTTTTGATAGACTACCCAAATCATCTCTGTCACAGTTGTTTATATATACATCTGTTCAACATTCTCATTCCCAAACTTGCAATATCAGATGTAAATGTGAGGTCGTACTTCTGCATTTGGTGGCCGGAAGTAATAATAAGTCAATTATATTGGTATGAAATCCAATGTGAAATTCACTGTCAGTGCAATATCTTTTCCAGCATAATACCACAATACTTCCTATTCAGAAATGGAAATGCTGAGAATTTGTATCTGCTGTTTCTTTGTAATAATGTGTAATGATCCAGAATGATGATGATATTTCATCATTTTAAAAATAACCTTCAGTGATGAAATATCTTTCTCATCTTTCATCACTGGTGGCAACATTCTTTTTACAATGATAAAATTTTTTTATCTTTATTTCATGGATGATGAAATATCCTTATTTTCTATCATCACTGATGGCAAGGTTATTTTTAGAATGATGAAATATCATTCTGGATCATTACAAATGCCTTGTTTTATCAAATGGATTACAGGCATATTCTAAAAGTTTGATGAAAAATATGATGATAGCATATATTAGTGATCTCTTCAAATATTAAACTTTATATATCAAATTATATGTAACTAGACCACTCATAAACCTGTTGGGCTCCTTTTAAAAACAGTTTGTCATACAAAATGATGAGGTAACAATATTATCAATTTTATCATTAATTACACATTTTAATTTGTATTTAAGCTACCCATAATATTTTGTCATTTTCAAATAGGTTTATTTGGTAATTTGACAATCATGTAATCACTGCTTTATATTATTTTCTTAATGAAATTTAGTTGCAAATTCATTGACAGACATTAAATTGTCAAACAACTGACTTTCAGAACAAACAATGAATTAACAGTACCAGAAAGACATAGGTTATAATTATTCTAGGACTAATCTAGCTTTAATTTGAAACATTCCTATAATGTAAACATTGCCCTGCAAAAAAAAGTTTTCATTTTTTAGAATGGAATTGAAAACTTATATCATACTAAAGGCCTTTCCAGTCAAGTAATACTAGCCTCTGGGTTACAATTTATACTAATTTTGGTATATACCATATTATAATTTTCAATGAGGAAGGTCATTCAAGAAAAAACACAAAAAACAACAAAAAAAATGAATAGCAATTGTCTGCTTAGGGTGATTCATATTTATTGAAATAATATAAAATATGAATACCTCCTTTTTGTGCATTTAGTTTCATTAAATTCTAGGTAATTTTTTCAAATTATATTTTTATTATACGTACCTTTTTCTTCCTCATATTTATTTCAAAGTACATAAAAGTAGCAAACCAGAGTGCATCTAGTTATTTATTTACTATCAAGTCATGTGACACAATCTTATTGCCATACAGATTATGTTTTACAATAACACATCCATATAGCATCTTCACCTATCAAATACTTGCTAGACATTATTTGTTTATAAAGAAAGTGTTATGGTCCGGTTCCTTGTATCACGGTGATGGTCCAAGGTAGAACCAATAAAGAAGAACTCAAACATGGATATGGAATAACATGGATATATTACAAACAGGAATATATACAGAGAAGTAGAAAGTGTTAGTACAAAAAATCAGGTTTAGTAGTATTTGTCTGAACGCAACTCTGTTTCGGACTGCCTCTGACTCGACTGAACAGACTCCTGACGGACTTCTGAAGGACCTTACTCCAGACTTCAGACTGAACTCCCTGCTTCCTCTTGAGGTGCAGTATTTATTACGTATGGAATAGTCCATTATGTTATTATGGGTCAGGTCCCATAACAGAAAGTCATTATATAGTGTGGTGAATTGTATAAATATATGTTGTGTTATGTATATTTAAATTTATTTAATAGTGTTATGATATATTATGCATGTTTATTATTTTTCACATGCATAATAATTGGAATATAATGCAAGTGTTTGTTTATATACATGGATTGATATAGGAATGTGTATTGAAAACAAATACTGAATTTCCTATTAAAAATGCTCTAAAAACAGAAAAACATCCCTAGCTTAAGAACACCTTGTTTAATTTTAATGAAATTTGACACTGAACTCGGCAGGGGTTCAAGGTATGATATGCTTCTAAATTAGTTTGGGTATTATGTATTATTTAAGCAGTATCTCAGAAACACACAGACAAACATATATTGTCAGCATTAAATGACCTATAAGGAGTTGATATGTCATTAAACAAACAAATCAATAATACAAGATTAGAATTTTGATATTATATAGACATTATATTATTTGATTTTATTATACAAGTCAATGTATACATAATAAAATTAGTATTAACCATGTACTGTGTGAGTTTCCGAAGATATTATCAATTCTTATTAAAAATATAAATAACTTGTTTTGATGATGTCAGGTTGTAATATGCAATGAAAGTGCAACATAAATTTTTATTTATCAATAAATCCAAACTATATTAACCACAGCCACATATTAACACAATATACCTGAATAAATTATTTTATTATTTTACATGTTGATATAAGCTCCTTGACATCCCAGAACATTCATCAGCCTTTCAGCAATTGATTTTATCTAACTTTGCTAATGTTTTAACTTTAAACAGTTTTTATTGCTTCCCAGAAATATTTGCTTGAATATTGTTTTCTAGTTTCATATACATATTTTTTGATGATGGACCACAAGTTATCTATTGGATTAATATCTGGAGAGGCTTGGAGCCATTGTCTTTATCTGCTGACTTTAAAACTTGTTTAGCAAGGTAGGCAATAAGCCAGCCTTGCATAATGTCAAGGTGGATTGTTTAGCATAAATATATACTTTAACTTATATTTTTGGTTGTGGCCTTGTTATATAGGAATAAAGTGTTGCTGCTGACACTTGAGTTTGAACATAGATTGCCAGTGAGCAAACACAGGTGATCCCATTATTTAATTAAATAGACCATATGACTATAGAGGAAATGCATATATAGGAAGTCGGGTGATGTCTAGATTGATTGTTATTCCCAGTCTATCATCTATTACTATTTGGGTCGTTATTCTGCTCTATTCACTATACTATTTCTCTATTCAGGTCACTATACGGATTACTAGCGAATATTATCAGGCAAGTACTATTAATGCGGGTGATATTTGAAGGCATCTGACACCAGTATTGTTCAACAGTGTGATATAGTTGTATCTGTGATTACAAAGTCTCTACTACAATGAGCATTGCAAAAGTGACAACGAGTATTCATTGACTTTATAAAAGTGTCAACAACTGTTTGTTGACATCACAAAAGAGCTATAGATTTGAAAAGATATTTGTTTAATTTCTTTGCTGTTATCTTTTTTTTTAATCATTTCAACCCAAGCAAGGTGGGAATGCCACTAGTAGACAGGGGGTTACAGGGAGTGAAAGTGAGAGAAAAGACTGAGTATAGGGAGGATTGAGGAAAGGACAAAAAGATGAATGGGATTCAAGAAGATAGAAGCTGATTGATACTGCATTTATATCTTTGAAGATTGTACTTATCAGAGAAGCAAGTCCAAGAAAAGAAACTGTTGGAGTAGAAATGTCAGTTACTTTTAGCTGTTTTGGAAGTAAAGATGCCAATCTAGCAGCATCTTGGAATAACCATTAATATTTAAGAGATCTATAATTTATACTGCAAATAATATTAACCTAAAACATTACTCCGCAACCCTTGTAATCTTGTAAGTTTTAGTTGATTATTTATTATTTTTATGTGGATCCTCATTTCTATCCCAGCCATCAAGTCCATCCAATGTAGCTCTACATTCATCACTAAAAATTACTGTTAAAAAATTAGTTTTCATGTAATTTTTTGTTTTGCAATGTTTACTTAAATGTGGTAGTTTGCTTAGTTTTTATATCATTAATGAACATTCCTGATATTCAGCATCTTTTTCTTTTTGCATTCATAGTACTAACTTCTTTAAATATATTTTCTTGTTGTGAGTCAATCCCCTTTGTTTGCTTATTAATATTTTAATTTCTCTCAAATTTGTTTTTATGAAATACTTAAAACTATTATGTTTTTCTTTCCTTTCAACTTGCTAACATTTTCCGATTTCTCTTGGATTATTCTGTGATTTATGTTAAATTATTTTATACAGTTTCCAATGTATTCATATTGCTCAAAACCTTTACAATATCCCTGTTTTTCTTTTGTCGTTATTTTTCTTACAACCCAGAGGAATACTGGAAATTAAAAATAAAATATTGGGTTGAATCATGAATAATTTGTGTTTTTTTTATTAATTTTATTCTTCAAAAAAGAAAATATAATTACATTTTATTCAAATATTATTCACCATTATTTACAGTGACTTATTGCCACTTTTGAGCAAAATTCCCCAGGTTTTGATGTGAAAAAGTTTTTGACAAACACTTGAATCTGGTTTTTCATTAGAGAAAGTTAAAGCTTTTTGCAGCAATCAAAAAAAGCAATAATCAATTGAATATAGCAGGTAAGGCACAACAGACCAACCAATTTCCATCATTTTTTTCCTGAGTTATTCTTGATGTACGCAACTTTTGAGGAGAACGACATTCTTCCTATTGACAAGCTCAGGGAACTTTTCAACCAAATGTTTATGGATACATTGCAGTTTCTGGGTGTATAAATGTGCATTCTGTGATTCATTGTGTTTGAAAACTTTAAATGAATAAAAGCCCAATGATCGCATTACACACACAACATTAACTTTTTTCCATGGAGTTCAGATTTTGGGGTCAGTTATAGATGTTTATCCTTGTCAATCCACTGTCTTTTGCATTTATGCTTACATTGTTGTCAATAACACATTTTTCATCTTTTAGGATGATACATCAACTGCATTCTAAGATCAATGGTTAAAAATGGTTTTAAGCAAGCGATGCTTGAGAGTCTTGGCAAAGGTCATCCTTCTTCAAACATTATGGCCTACAGAATCACAAACAAAGAACTGTAATAAATAACAGAAACCACATTACTTAAAGATTACCAACAGCAGTAACAACTAAAATGGATATCACATGTAACTCAAAGAGAAAATAATCGCATAATCAAGATGTTAATATTCCATATTACTTCAAATAAAATGTTAGAAGGGAAATGTCCATTATAACTGGAAAAAGTGATAACAAGATTTTATAAATTTCAATAGAAACTGGTTGCTTGGTCAATGAATACTGAATGTTTCCTTAAGAGGAAACAACTAATATTACCATACATTGTTACAATGATTCCCCAAAATGAAATTTACTTTTGACTCAACCTAATAAATATCAATAATTATACTTTTATGTTTATTTATTTTTAGTATGATGAACAACTCTCAAGTTGTATTAGGTTGGTGCAAAAATAATGACGTAATAATGTCGTTTTTTGACATTAAAAAATACGTTAAAAAACGATATTATTGCGTCATTATTTTTGCACCAACCTAATATAATAAAATTGCATACCACCAAATATGTTACTGTAAATAATTTTAAAAGAATAAATATTATAAGCCAAAATTCACTTTGTCACAGTAGTTCTCTAATAACCCCATAATTAAATATCCATGATTATAAATAAATGTGTTATATTTAAGAATCAAAATAATTTTAAAATATGAAAAAAAAATCGATATATAAGAATAAATGATGCATCACCTGCATATTGCTTTTTCCTAAATATTGTTTGCCAAATTATATGTGCATGTCAGGTCCTGGAGAATGTGGTAAGTTTGTTTGCCAAATTATCAGGTGCTGGAGAATGTGGTAAGTGGTATGCAAACATATACACATATAATCACTACCATCTACAAGCATAAACTCACAAATACATATGCACCTCTACATATTCATATATGCATATGTAGAGGTGCATATATGATAAAGAAACATTTGTTATTCATTGGCCAAGCAGCCAGTACTGCTTTTGGTTGAAATTTATAAAATCTTTCTAAAAACAATTTTTCAGGGAAATAGGGTTCTCAAGTCGAGTAGGTGTTATCACTCTTTCCACAAGTGATAGGGGTTTGAAGTAATGTGGAAGGTCAGCATCTTGAATATTTAATTATTTTCTCTTTGAGTTACATCTGCTATCCATTTTAGTTGTTGCTGCTGTTGGTAGATGTAGTGATGTAGTTTCTGTCACCATATTTATCACAATATTTCAGCCGTTGTACGCTCTGGTGGTTGGAAATTTGAACTGAACCCTTTACTTCCACATGCCATGATTGATGTCAGTTATCAGTTATGATGATGGATGTCAGTTGTCAGTTATCTCCTGCTAATTTCCCTCTGAAATTTCTCCACTGCCTTAACCGGGTATTGAACTCCTGTCACTGTCTAACCAACACCTTTATCCACTGTGCCATGTTTCCTTGAGGACATCTGGGTATGAATTTCTGTGTATTATAAACCTAATGTCTTCAGCAACCATTTTTACCAGTGCTCATATTGCAATTTTGCTGTTATCATTGCTTTTCTCTGGCACTCCTTATTACTGGTTCCCATATTGTATTTATTTCTATGCTTGGTCGGCGCAGGAGATTTTTGTGGCCTAGCATATGTGCTGATTCCTTAAGTTTACAAATTTTCCAATGGTGTTCCTTGTTTATGTGACACCATTTAACAGGACAAAAAAAAAGAAAAGAAAGGAAAAAGAGAAAGAAAAGAAAGGAAAAGAGAGGCGAGACCCAAGCGTAGATGATAAAAAAAAACACCCATGACCAGGGGCCTTGACAATGTTATTTTGATAAGTAGCAAATGGCGAAAAAGGTGTCATTACCATTGCAGAAAATTTCTAAGTGGATAAGGGAATCGACTATGTTCTGGCGACGAACTTGTGTTATCGGAGATAGATAACAGCCGCTTAATGTGGGCAAACATCTAATTAGCAAACCACAGACCGACTAGCTAAGAAAACTCCAACTGATAATGTTATTTGGATAATTGACAAAGAACAGGTGAAATACAGGGCTTTGGATAGATAAGAAAAATTAACCGTGTCGTCTGCTAAGCCGCACACGAAACCAACCCTGAGTAACGACTGACCATTTTTTGACAAGACATCTTCGGTTGTGATAACAAAACTATGTTATCAGAAATTGGCACCAAGGAATGACTAGAACAATGGAACTGATTTTTCGAGACGACGGTCGACTGGACGACCACCCATTCTGATGATTAGCGAAAATCTGACTGACAAAGTCCAGATGAGAATAGAGGTTATAACACCACTGGTCGCATTGTTCTGTTGGCGGCCAGAGAAGACGAGAGCTGCGATTAAGGAAAGAAAAGGAAAAGAAAAAGATAATTTTTTTTTTTGAGCAAGATATATTTTTTTTTTCTTCCTGAAACAAAGCCAGCTGGATCGCACATGCCTGGCTGGACATCATTGGCCGGAGGTGATCACGTGACGCAAGGAGGGAAGCCGCCCATTTAGAGGATGGGTATGAGAAGTTGCTACGAAGAAGTGGGGAGGACCGTTGACGCCCCTCTGAAGTATGGTGAGAAGGTGGGAGTAAGAGAAGACTTCCAAAAATGAAAAGAAGTGGAAAATTCCTAACCAAAAAATAAAAGAAGTGGATATGTATTTAGAATTATCGAGGAACGCCGACAAACCCACCTCGGTTTTGGTCAGCGTCAATATAAGCAAAGTCGCAGTGAGCAGAAATCTGTTCAGTTGAGTTGAGTTGAGTAGAGTACAGCTCAGTCCGGCAGAGTTTCCCGAAGAGTTCAGAGGGCTCAGTTGAAGCAGGCCTCGCAGCTGACTAAGATTCGCACAACTTCCGAACTCCTCTTCAATCCAAGAACAATTTATTTTGAAGAGCGACTTAGATCTATACCACCAAAATAAGTTTTTCAACTATCGCCTGAAGACACACCAAGAACCAATTTCTTAAAGAACAGACAACTTAAGATGTTAAAACTCACCTAACAAAAACAACGTGTCACAATCCATATAGCGGGTCGGGAGATAGACGCAGTCCTATGTATCCAGCAACCAGATATAAAGTATTGTTATCCTTTTTTTGATACCTTGAACTTTTGAGTTTTCATTTTATTTTCTTTTATGCATATTTGTGTGATATCACCCCCGTTTGAACTCAATTTGCATTACGGCCCCAACGACTGATTGATTTTGTCTGCCTAAGATCAATTCACAACGTGGGTAGGCGGACTGGAGATCAACGCAGTTACTTTGGTAACCAGACGTTGGAAGCGAGTTGGGAATGACGAGGCTGATGTCGAATCTAACCAGATTCCCATCTGAATCACCAAAAGGTTAGAACGTCAAATTTGGGTGCCGCGACCGATACCAAGACAGTTGGTCGTCACAGGATGGGACAACATGACTGACGCAACAGGCAGACGTCACGTTTGGAGTGGCGACACCCAAATGAAGCAGCGAGGAGCGAGCGAAGGCTGTGTTTAGGGACGTCACATTTATGATCTTGTTTTTTTTTTATTGTCCTCTCTGTTTCTTTTAATCTCAATAACCCCTTGCATCCAAATATGGTCTTTATTGTTTTGCTTGGAGTGAAATGATTTATGGCGACAAAGATGAGGACAATAGTCCAAATAATGTAAATGATGTAGTTTCTGTTATTTGGTACAGTTCTTTGCTTGTGATTCTATAATATTCAAAGAAGGATGGTCTTCACCAAAACCATCAGGATTCACTCACTCAAAGCCTTTTTTAACAATTGATTTGAAAATAAAAAACAAAAAAAACATGGTTGTATGCTGCTGAGAGATATTCAAATTGAATATTGCTACCACATCTATTTCAAAATGAGTTTGGCACTAAAAATGACATCCATATGAGGCTATTTAAGATGATTTGATTTTTAGGTTAATGTTTTAGTTTTGTAGCAATTTGTAATCTTGGGTGAAACAAATATAGTCTATTCTGTTTTAATTTCCTTATGTCCTCAATTAAATTTCTAATAACTGATCCATATGCTGAGGTATATAAAGTGTTTAATATTTACTAATTCTACATCTTATTGAACTCTAACCAATTCTAGATGTTACCATAACTACTTTTTCACTGGGTTCCTCTGCTTGTATCAGTTATCATTTCTTTGAGACATATTTTTGACAAGCTCTTTTGACTACATTTGATGAGACCATAAAGTTTGGGTGTTTCATTTTTAATGAGAAGGAAAATCATTGTTAAGCTAGTTGTTTTTAGATAGGTTTTGATACTTATATGATCTGAAAGTCAATTGTTGGTCATGAATCTTTCAATGTAATTGATAAAACAGGATCTTGTTCAATAAACTGAGTGAAAACACTTCACCTTAGAATAGAAAAATTCATCTTTGGTAGAAATTTCAATAAAACATAAATAATGTCTAAAGATTAAATCTACTTTGGCAGGAAGGGAGACAAGCTACTGCCTCTGCTCAGAACACATTCATTAAGAACCATTGAGGTTTTAGGTTAATGTTTTTGGTTTTGTAGCAGTTTGCAATGTTGGTTGAAACAAACTCTAGCATTGCCTATTTTATTTTAAATATCCTTATCTCCTTAATGACCCTAAACCTAACCCCTGCCAAATCAGTGGGAGTTTAATAACTTCAGAAATTTGTTAACCAAGGATGGAGAGTTCAATCTTTGGTAGGACCACAAGAGCCAATATAGTTAACAGTAATTCTGAAATATTTCAGCATGTTTTAAGAGTATTGATATTCAATTAAAACAATCTAATCTATAAAGCACAACTAGTAGTTTGTAAGTATTATATAAATATATAATACTTACAGATTACTTTGGTTAATTTTCTAGGGGAAAAGATCTCAGAGGTGAAAAGATTTTTATTTTTTCTCGAATTGAATATTGCTACTACATCTGATCTGGTTCTTCTGATTTAAATCTAGAGATTCTTGACGAAAATCCAGAGAAGAATCTGCAATGTTATCAATTTTGACCTTGTATCTTGTCTTCAGTCATCTCCCATAATGTAGCTTCAGTTTGTCTCTTCAATAAATATCTTCATTGTAATTGTTCTGATGAACTTTCTTTTCTAGTACCTCAACTTCACAAATTTAAACTCAGCACTAGACTGGCAGTTAGGTCTCATAATTTCACTGTTGAAATTGCTATTTGTAACTGCAAGTTCTGTGCTAATAGTTTCTTTTCCTATACTTCTCGTTTGTGGAACTTTTGGGTTATTCCACTTGGCTTTGCCAAACACCTGTTAGGTGATGCTGCTTAAGTCTATAAAAAGACAAACATTCCTTTCCCTCTTTCTTCCTCTTGCACCAACATGTAGCAGCATGTAAACATGAGCGTCCATTTTAGGGCTCATTCGTTTCCTTGGCCACTGAAGACTGAACTCTAACACACTTGCACATACACACATGCGTGTATCACACACTTGTATCATATACAAAAAAAGCACATTCTTAGGAGCTAGGTTTTTACCTTTACTTGTGTAGACATTAATGTAATTTCTTTTTGTTAATACATGCATTTAATTGTTGTTTGTTTAAATTCCATGTTTTTGTATCTTGATTTTGCCTGAATACACACAAGTCCACCAAATATTGTTTACAAGACAAATGTTCCTCGCCTGGGTATGACAATAAACTATATTTGGGAGCAAGGCCTCTTATCAAGAGAGTTTCTGGGAATTGTGGAATTAACTCTTAATTGCTGTTGTTCCTAGGTCCACCCTGACCCAGGGTAGTAGCATCTGTTAGGGTCCCAGCTATGGGCAAACAGTGACCTTTCCCCAAACAAAAATCAGCATTACATTTTTATAGTAAAATTACCAGCAATACATTTTTTTAGTGAAATTATCAGCAATGACTTAAAAAAAATTACCAACAATACATTTTATGATCTACAAACTACATATTTAAAAAAAATATTTTTACTCTAAAAATATAAAATTATGTACGAAATATCTGTAGTTGAAGGCATAAGATATTTATATTTCAATATTAAATAACCCATAGTGGTTGATATGTCATTAAACAAAATCAATCAATCAAAAAACAAATGTTTCATGAGCCATTAACTATTTACTGAAAAACATCCACATCTCACAACAAAAAAGGTAACATCTCGTAACAAACTATTTTCCAGCTTCCTTCAAAAATTTAAATATAATGTCAATCATCATCTTATGTCTCCTTGAATCTTGTTTTTTTTTTATTGTCCTCTGTTTCTTTTAATCTCAATAACCTTGCATCCAAATATGGTCTTTATTGTCTTGCTTGGAGTGAAATGATTTAACCAAAAAATGCTGCCCAGCCAAAGACAGTCATATGCTGAGGTGCTGAGCATTCATTGACAGAGGAGAATTTATATCCAAGATAAATTTAGTTACTGGTTTTATTGGTTTTCCATAGGCTCTAATATGGAAAGTAATGTTATTTTTGTTAGTGGACAACATTAGTTTTTGGCATATTTTGATAAAAAGACCACCTTCTTTAGCTTTTTCAGCTAAAGTGTCTATGCATTTCAGGAGGGTATACAAATATACATGCATTCTAAATTAAAATTTCAGACATATAAAAACATGCATTTATATACTGGCAAAAATATGAATAAATACATAAGAATTCTCTAAAAGCCAAATTTGTGAAGAAAGAGAGAGTCATTTATTTAATTAGATTAGTTCTCTGACTCAATATTATTGTTGCATAACAAAATATGCCTTCCAAAAGCTAAGCAAAGTATTAAGAAACAGAAAAACTTCATTAGAAACAAAGAAAAGAGTGCTAAACTGCTATGTAATATCAATTCTCTTCTATAGGAGTGAATGCTGAACAGTCTCCTCACAGATGAAGACTTTAGAGATGTGATTCTACAGAAGGATGCTGAGGGTACCAGGGATGGAGCATGTGAGCAATATGACACTTGTACTCAGAATCATAACAATACAACTGGAACATAATGTGATGCATAATAAGGAAAAAAGGCTTAGAAAATGTGACACTCACAGGACATAAAGAAATCAAGTGCAGAGGGAAACATTGAGTAACATGCCTAATAAGCTTGTGTAAACAGATAGCAGAACAGGAAGTGGTAAAAATACAAATATTGCGAAGAGCTACAAGGATAGAAAATTGTGGAGAGTCATGATCACACATGTCTTGATGGGACATAGTACATAGAAAAAGAAAAAGAAGAAGAATCAGTTTGTTTGGGATTGAAAGTTTTTAAATCCATGATATCAGCTTCTATGTGTGTGTGTGTGTGTGTAAGACAAAGAGAGAGAGAGAGAGATAGCTTCATCAGGATCACCAGTGCTGACTGGCTGGTTGATCAGGTTTAAAACAAAATAGAAAGACAAAAAAATATATAAATAAAAAGTTGTGTGGATATTATTGGTACATTTTTTTCAGAGAGACAGAGAGACAGATAATGTGTTTCTGATGATGAGTTTATAAATAGGACATTTTATTTTTAATGTTTTCTATTTTGGCTTTCAGTTTTCTATTTTGTTTTGTACTTTGTAATTTTATTTTGCATTTTGTGATTAAAATAAAAAAAGATAAAAACATAAAATATAAAAAGGTAGAATGCAGTCCAAAAGTTCAACTGATTGAGATTTCATGCCATATCATTTAATTAACTTTTTTCTTTTTACATTCTACAAATAAAATCCAAAGCTAGTGGCAATGGTTGTAATTGATATTAATTTCAAGTGTTCAAACTTTCAATTTATTTGAGTGCCCCCCCCCCCCCCACCAACTCCACATTGACATTTCAAAGTTTTCTGTTGAATGTTTCACATTGTAAAAGTACAAAATTTATTGGCTTGGATTTATTTTTTATTTTTGGATTAAATTTAATTTGGATATCACAACTGGCACTAAAAGAAAGCTATGAACACTCTTCTTGTGTGTCAAAAGGTTGGTGCAGAGATTATGTGTACAATTTCACCACTACCAGGAGAAATTAAAAAAAAAACTTGATTCCATATATTTTAATACTGTTTAACTTTTCTTGATTCTTATTTTAACATGTGGGTTTAGATACACAAGTTATGTAATGGTATATATCAGTAGTAGTAGTGGGAGTGAAGGGCGTGATGGCACTTTTGGTCCACAGTGAGTTTTCAGAAAAGAAAAAAAACAATAGCATAATTTCAATAATTTTTGCAAAAGAAGCAGTGAGAAGGAAGAAGATAGGGTTCAAATGAATCCAATCTGTCTTTGATATGGCTGGCTCAAAGCCAGCCAGCCAGCCAGCCAGCAATAAAAAAAATTGTCTCCAAAATGTACTGTTAGCTGGTACAATGTACTTACAAGTTGTGAGCAAAAGGTTTGAAAAAAATTTGAACATTTTTAAAGGGCATAATGTGGGGTTGGATTAAGTGAATTTAGTGAATCCACAGATTTTTCACAACTATGTGAGAAGTCCAGATTTTGGCATCAGTTCTTTGATTTTGATTTTTCATGTCTGTCAACTGTTAGTGAAAAGAAATTGAATAAATAAGTGGACCAATTGTTTATTTTATCCAATCATAGGCCTACCTTTCATATGGATATAAAATCATTACTTTTCATAAATTATAAAATAGATAAATAAACTGAAATAATTCCAATGCTTTAAGGATATTATATGCATTCCAATTTTTTCTGGAAACAGAAATTTAAAAGAAAATTGGAAATTGATATTTTTTAAGTGCAAAAATTTAAAGTTAAAAAATGGGCATTTTTTTCAATTTTTCAATTTACAACTTTCTGCAGTAGTAAAACAATGCAATGTTTTATGTTTTGTTTAAATAGTTGAAGTTTTATTTAGCAAAATAAACTAAGAATTAAAAGTATGATAACATTTATTTTAAATTTTAAAAGTGAAATTAATTTTCTTGGACTTTTAATTCTTAGTCTACTACTTTACTAATAATAACTTCAACTATGTAAAACAAAATAATTTAAAAAGGCATTTCATTTTTTTAACATTGTTAAAAGAAAAATGAATAATGTTTTTGTTAATGTGGCATTTAATTTATAACTCCACATTTTTTAGAATTGAGATAAATATTAAAAAAACTGATAAATTATGAATTAAAAGTCCAATGGTTTTTTGTTTTATGTTTTTCTTTTTAAATAAAACAGAGGGTATATAAACAAAAAAAAAGTTATCTTTTTTTTTAATATGGTAAAAAGTTTTTAAAGTTTTCTTGATTTAGAAAAAAAAAGATATAATGTCATCATTTATTTTACAATTTCATAATTTATCAGTGATGAGTTATAAATAATCAGGAGGAGGATAATTAATGATGATCAACTTTTAACCCACTTCCCCCCTTTGGCTAGGTGCCACAATTATGTATCAAATACATAATAAATATATATTCTTTTTGTGTGCATATTAATATATAAAAATCTGGCATCATACAGGCATTAGAATCTGAGAAATGGATAAAAATATTAAAAATTGACGGGTGTATAAATAATTTTCTCACTGACTGTATGTACACACACACATATATATATATATATATATATATATAAAAAAACTTTAAGGGGTTAATGTGCATTGTAATATTGTATTCCTTTTGGAGAGGGGCTGTAAACTTGCAAGCTGCCCCAGGCATCAAAATCACTAGCTATGCCACTGATGTGTATATATATATATATATATATATATATATATATATCAAGTATGTGGTGCTGTTCAATTTACATTACATGAATCGTTCATGATATAGAAGTTAATGATTTAAATGGCAGAATACATCTTTGCAAACAATTTTAATAAAAAGTACATTAACTCTGAACCTGTATAACAGATGTTATGAACCCTGTTTATAAATTCCAGTTGCATATTTATAAACAGGTAAACATTCCTATACAGGTTCGAAGTTAATGTACTTTTAAAAAAAATTGTTTGCAAAGATGTATTCTCACCATTTAAATCATTAACTTCTATATCTGTTTTTGTATGAATGATATATGTAATATATATATATATATATATATATATATATATATATATAATTTTGTATATCAACAGTATTTAGAAAAATATGACAAAATGGAAAGGTTTTCATTTTTTTTTTTAAGTAAAGGCCAGTCTGATGATATCCTAATGGATGAAAAGCATCACAAAAAAGAAAGATAAAAAAAAAATATGAAAAATAAAATTTCAAAACTCACATAAAGCCAAATCTCATAGTTAAAAAGAAAGAAATGAATGTTCCAAATGTTTCAACACCTGAGAAAGTATCACATAAAACTTGTAAGATGCATTGCCAACCTTGTACTTAATCTTTGAGCATAAATTTAACAACTCAAGTACTGATCAGTACTCAGTTGCTTAATTTTAGACCAAGAATTAGTACTTATATTGCTTACATTTTTTTTGTCTAAATCTATAGAATGGAAAGATATTTCAATGCAATTAAACTAATAGAATTGGTCAAAGTCTCGAATACAGTACAAAATAATGCATTTAGTAACTTTTGTTTAATTTTAAGCTTTCCATTATTTTGGGGGAAGAATAATTCTACTTTTTTGCTAAGTAAATATTGAATCAAAATTCTTTGGGAGATAACAATGATACAAGTCCCAATAATTAAGATCCTACTAATTAACCTTAAATAGCTGGAGTTGAAGAAATGTATTCATAGATTTCCTAATGATATTTAAGCATAAGTGAATGTAAGGAACTCTGCTGGAATTTGAACATGGCTCTCCACTCTTGCCTTCCATGCCACAGGGGGATACACCACACACATAACATATGTTATCAGCTTTGTTCAGACATGCACAGGTCATTTTTTACAGGTCAGTTAAATGTGTGAAAACCTGAGTGGAAAGGAGAATAATAATTAGCTTATTAGGAGAATAATTATATATAATAAGGTTATTATAGGAATAATAATTTATCTGGCAAGGACAACAATTTTGATGAAATATTCATATAACATGAGTACCGTATCTTGAAATCTACTGCCAATCAAAAAAATTTGGATATCATTTTTATTTCCAGTGCCCCAAAATTTGCTAGGACTATTTTCGTTTTCAAAACTTTCATATTCTAGACCAGTGATATCTGGAAGTATTTTAACAGAGGATGGAAAAATGTGAAACTAAAATCTGAATGCTCATTGGACTAGTGAAAGATGTACTCCAAAAGCTACACATAATACTTCTTCTTCTATGTGCCATGTCCTTTCAGGATATAGGCGATCATGGCTCTCCACAACTTCTGGTTTCATGTGACATTTAACAGCTTTTCTCCATTTGTAAAGGCACCCCATTAGAAATGAAATAGTACTGAATTGCTATGTGATATCAATTCTCTTATATGACAGTGAATGTTGGATAATTAGATAAAGAAAAAAACTAGAAGCAACAGAAATGTGGTTCAACAGAAGGATACTGAGAATTCCATGCAGAAAGCAAGCAACACAGCAGTCTTAGAGAAAATCATAGCAAAATGAACACTTAGAATACTTAGAATCAGAAAGAGAAAGTTTCATGGACACATAACAAGGAAGGAGGACTTGGAAAACTGAAGCATCACATGGCATATTGAGTGTAAGAGAGTTAGGGGAAGGCAGCAGGCCACCTACCTGATGAGCTTGTGTGAATGGATGGGGGAACAGGTGTGGGAGGCCTTGGCAAAGAGAGAAACACTGCTCATATCCTGAAGGGACATGACACATAGAAGAAGTCAGAAAGCATCCACACAGTTTCTACCAAGGCAAGAGTTTTCATGATCATGTAACCACCACCAAGTTCTTCTGAATTAATCTATGTAGAGGAGTGTCATTGAGGGATAGTTCAACCAGTGGTCCAATAAAGTAAGATGGATAAACTGTTATCTAAATTACACATAAATGAAAATAACATTGACATCTCATTTTAACAGATATATTTACCAAAATTACACAAAAATATCTTGAAATACTATAAAGTAAATTTATTCAATAAAATGGCCATTGGCTTCAACCACAGCCTCCAGACCTTGCAATCTCCTGCATCACTTCTGGACAGTCTCTTTGTTTAAGTTGGTGAATGCTGCCATAATGCTTGTCTTCTGTTCATATTTGGTGTTACAAAGAGTTTTGTTGGTCTCTCACTCAACTGTGCCCCACACATAATAATAAAGAGGGTTGGAGTCTGGGGAATTAGGTGGCTGGATGTAAAGGGTGGTGTGTTTGCAGAAATTGTCTGACAGCCATGACTGAGTTCTCCTGCTTGTGTGGCATGGTGCAGAGTCCTTTTGCCAGACATAGGGTCTTCCAGCAGCCACCCCCTTGGCCCAGAGCAGCACTACCTCCGTGTTGAGACAGAGGCCCTCACCAACAAATTTGGGAGTTCTTTTCTCATCAGAATGATCAGTGTGAGTTTTCTGAGCTGCCATACCTTTATAATCACAATTAGACTCATCCAACTCTTTCTGAATCCTCTACACTCCCCTCAGATTGACACCCAAACACACTAAAATATTTGTATTGAAGCTTAAAGAATTCCAAGCAGTACAGGATGCTATTTCCAAATTTCTGGTGGAGTGAATTGCATCATAGTGCTCTTTTTCTCGCAGCCCAGCTGACCCAACTATACTGTACAGTTGACTAAATCAAAAACAAACGTGCATTGGCAAAATTAAAAATATAAAATAGCCACAATTTAACCATCACACCCTGTATACTATTCTGTGTTGTATCCAATACATCATGAGGTTCACTGGAAATCAAAAGGTACCCTAGAGAGGAATGTAACATTTATATTTCTAAGGCATCCTGTAAGGAAAAAACAAAGAAAAAGGATGATACTTTTGTGCTCTTTTCTTATGTACTTCTTTGGCAAATGCCATTTAGCCTTTGTTAGTAATTCTTTGGCAGACAAGGGGGATAATTCCACCTAATAATCTCATGTGTCCCAACCATATGAATTTAAACATGTTACTAGTATGTCTTCCCATTTTGCTGTTTAACTAGCTAGATGTCATTTCTACTCTAACAGTTTTTTTCCTCTCACACTCTCTAACTGTGGAACTCCCTTTCAATTTCTTGTTTCTCTGGTAACTACAATCTTCAAATATTTAATTGCAATGTCAACTTCTGTCTTCCTTAAGCCTGTTCCTTTTTTGTCCAATTTCTCAATCCTCCCTATTTTCAATCTTTTCATTCTGAATCCCTTTCACCTCTGTAATCCCTTGCAATTTTAGTGGTATTGTTGCTTTGATTGGGGTGAAATGATTAAAAAAAACTAAAAAAAATATGAGGAAATTTTAAACATGATTTTTCCTATTGAATAAATTTGTTTTTTGTTCCTATCAAAATATTTATAATTATCTGGCACATCCTATTTTTTTTTAAAGCAATTCACCCCAAGCAAGGCAGAAGTGCCACTAGCACCCAACGGGTTACAGAGAATTGAGAACAAGAGTAAAGAGGCATGTTTGAGGAAAGGATACAGAGAAGGACGGGGAACAAGATCAAAGTATCAGATATCAATTGACATTACACTTGAATATTTGAAGATTATAGTCATCGAGGAAGCTGACATCCTGATCCCACCCTTTCCTGTCATGCAGACTCAGAACCAGCGAAAGTAGCTTGTTGAAACAGTTGCCATGAAAATACTTATAGAAGAGACAGAGGGAAGCCATGGCATGTCTGTGAGAAAGTAACTGTAGACTAGATACCAGATCAGGACCTATCACATTGCATATTTGTCTCTGGATTTTGTTGAGGACCTTGAGATGTACAGCTGGGGCACCAGACCATATATGGCAGCAATATTCCATTTGGATGAAAAATGCTAAAATGTGTAAAAAATTCAAAATGAAATGGGAACACTAGTCTGTTGGGAATGAGAACGATGTGATAAAGATAGCATGAATAAAGAGATGGAACTTTCCTTTAGTGCTATAAATCTGGCTTGGAGGATCAGGTCAACATCTGGTAGTCAGCTTTCTTTGTTAACAATTCATTTATTTATTTAATGGATGAAATACTAAAGGAAAGAAAAACTGCACTGACAAAACCTATGCTAATTCAACATTTCTAGAAGAAAAAACTATTATGAAAAACACGTTTACAGATAATTATAATAAATATAATAAACAAAGAAAACATTGAAAATACAAGTGTTTTGGTAGATAATAAACATCTGTATGGAACATAAATGAAAGCATGAACTTGTATTTTTTCCTTTTGATAAAAATGAAATACATGTAAATAAAAAAATATTAAATTGGATGCGAGTTAAATGAAACTTTAATTACAAGAAATAGCAGGAAGAAAATCAAACAGATATAATATTGTGCCTCTTTTCTGGAAAGCCATTTAAACTGAATGACTGCTTTTAATAATTGTTAACCCAATACAAGGCCCAAAAACCACTCGAGATAGAGGGTTACCGATTGATGTTGAATGAACATAAGAGGTGGAGAAGTTATGAAGTGTAGTCTATCATGTTATCTTCCCTACATATTTTCATAAACTGCACTTCTTATCTATTTCTCTTATGCTCATTCAACGACCTTAATCTGTAACCATCTACTTTGAGTGGCTCTTGTGCCTTGTATTGGCTGAATAATTATAAGAAAAAACGAAGTAGGAACCAAATCCCATGGTACCAATGTTTTCCATATATGTGGAACTCAGCACACACACACACACACACACACACACACACACACACACACACACACACATATATATATATATATATATATATATATATTGTGCATTTAGGCAGGAATCCTAATCTTATAATTTTTTCTTTTCAGTAGATAAGTTATATAAAAACTGTCCAGATGTTGCTTTTTTTCTGAGCACTTTCCGCAATATATTTAGCCATTTTCAAGGTTGAAATATATTAACTGTTAACTAAAAATAGATTGTTGTTGGTATGTATTTATATAATGTTTCATTTTCAAAACATGGTCAACATACTGTGTCCATGTTCATAGTTGATATTATTAAGTGTTGTTTTTTTTGTTTTTATTAATAAAGCTTCCATTATTTTTAGCTTTTTTTACATGTAGATGATGTTATTATATTTGTGTTATCAACAAGTATTTTATGAATATGGTCCAGTAAGTGTGCATGAGTATTTAAATGAGACCTAATTGAGCTATGATCAGAAAGATGTTGTGTGAATCTTCTTATCAAACACATAGTGTGGTCTATATAATTGTTTACAAATTTTGATTGATCAGGAATACAATTCCTTAACAGACATTTGTTCTATTTAATTTTGCTTTAAGAGGTGAATTATTATTTTTAACTATAAGTTTGGTGGTTTTAAATATTTTGTAATAAATAATTAGCCTATTTTTTTTGCTATTGTCAACTGGTGTTGTGCATTTTTTTATAATGTTCTTAATTCCTGTTTCATCTCTTGTAAAAATTATAGTTAATAAATAAATTATAATTTTTTTTAAATGTATAACATTTGATTAATGTATATTTGGGTAGTAATCTTTCTTTTAAACATCTTTCGTTAAATATAATGGACAAGGAAAATCTTATTAATTTTTTATTTAGTTTTTCCAGCATTTTTATGTTTTTCTTTTGAATGGGAGTAAGGAAGTACAAAATCTGTCCATATTGTCCATAGTCCTAAGCACTTTCAGCCACTTCTTCAGCCATTTTCAAGGGATTTTGTTTTTTGTGTTGTTAGTTTCTTTTCATATTTTTACTGTGTCACATATATTATTTATGTGGTTTTGAATTCTTGTAGAAGTGATAATTCCAAGTCATCATATGTTGGGCACAGCTAGAATTTGAGAGGTTGACTTTCAGTACACCATTCCCATTGTTAAACATGGTGAGGTTGATGGTGGGAAAGATTTTTGATGTACGAGGCCTCTCATATATATAACTATATATAACATTTATATATCATATATTTATATATATGGGGCCTCTCATATATATAACTATATATAACATTTATATATCATATATTTATATATATGGGGTCTCTCATATATATAACTATATATAACATTTATATATCATATTTTTATATATGGGGCCTCTCATATATATAACTATATATAACATTTATATATCATATATTTATATATATGGGGCTTCTCATATATATAACTATATATAACATTTATAAATAACTATATATAACATTTATAAATTCAAAATAAAAAATTAATAAGATTTTCCTTGTCCATCATATTTAATGAAAGATGTTTAAAAGAAAGATTACTACCCAAATATACATTAATCAAATTCAAAATTTTATCTAATTCATCAATTTTATGTCATTAACAGAATTATCTTCAAACAATTTCTGTCATAATAAAACTTTTTTTATAGAGAAAAAAAATGCATTCTGTAAGCAAAGTTAGTTTACCAAAAGAATCAGCTGAAAATTGGATGTGAAAAATTGATAAAGCTCTGAGTCTATATTTAAATTTGATAAATGAACTATTTGATTGCTAATAATTATATATTTCCAATGCCTCTATTTTATTAACAATCCCCACATACCTTGTTGTATCTCCCGAAATATAACTGGTATAGCTATATATAAACATCCTTATTGATTGGTGACTATCAAAGATGATGTTTTTAATAAAATATACAGTTTAATGAAATTATAACTGAACAAAAATTCTTCTAAAAGTTTTATAGCAATTGGCTTTTAATTGACATGTCATATGTAGAAAAAAAGGATTATACTGAAAACCCTATCACATTGACCTTAATGAACTTGGACAGAAATTGTTTAAGAGTAATTGAGCAATTAAAATGGGTTGATTAAGATTTTAATTACAACACTGTTAGCACAAAAATTAATTCTCTTTCCTAATTGATTCTCAGGTGCATTTTTCAGATACATTGTTTCTAAATATGGAAAGATTGATGCTCAATTTAAAAAAAAAAATTATTTTGATATCATGTAGCCTGGATAAATATGCTGTTGTCCAAAAAATAACTTGCATTATCAAGGACTCTTTTGCTGATTGGTTTGGCTCAATTTCAGAAATGTTAAAAACACAGATGATACCTTTCAAAGTAAACTGAAGAAGGATGGAGAAGGGACTGATCAAGATATGGTAATGACAAACGCAAGAGTAAGAATAAGTTCAGCAGACCCAAGAGTTCTTGAGGTTATATGAACTTTTCTCAAAATAATTGACAGTGCCATATAACTTGATTGTTTACTAACTTACAACAATTACTACTACTGATGTCATCCTTCTGCCACCATTTTTTTAGTTTCAAATTTTTACTTTCTAATTTTTCAGAAATGTAAATCATGCAGATGATGGATCTCAATGTAAACTGATGAAGGTTGGAGAATGAAACAACAAATGTAGAAACAACAGAAGTAACACAAAGAATGAGTTTGGCAGACCCGAGAATCCTTGAAATGATATTAACAAAAAATACTCCTGTTCAAAAAAAGGTACAAAGTACAGTTTATGATGTTATCTTTTCTACATATTTTTATAAACTGCACCTCTTATCTATATCTCTTATGCATATTCAACAACCTTAATTTGTAACTATCTTCTTTGAGTGGCTCTTGCGCCTTGTATTGGTTGAATAATGAAGTGTAACTGGTTCACCTATCCCCTGGTTCAAATTCCTTTGTGTCTGTTGAACAGGAGTAGAGGTTTATCCCTTGTTTCCATTTTAGGATTGGGTTTCTAATTACTTCTAAAACCTTTTCATTCTCTTTCACTCCATGTAACCCCTTGTGTCTTACTTGCATTATTGCCTTGCTTGTGGGGAAATGAAAAAAAAAACAAAACAAAAACTCTTCTCAATTGACGGTATCTTTAAACTCGATTGCTAGATAATAGGTTTTCTATCTTATTATGAATGCTATTGATGGTATACTCCAACCACTTTTTTCAGTTCCAGATTTTTATTTTCTTCTTTTTAATATCCAAGTAAAAAAATAATAAATTTGACTGATATTTACTAACCTTAACTTTATCCTGTGCATAGTTAATATTTTGAGAATTTAGAGCGTAGAAAGATTGTGCTCCTTTCAGTCTTTCAAAAATGGAGGGTTTACCTATCTAAAAATAAATATTCCAAATCTTTGTTTTTACCTTGTCTATAACAATGGCTTATATCTCTTGTGGGAAATATGATGCTATTAGTTTTGGAAAGCCAATTATTGATATTAACTAATTAAACTGAAAAATACGCCATAAAGATTTGTCAAAGTGAGTCATCAATGATGTCTTGATTTCATTGCAAGCTATAGGTTTTACATATCATATTCACTCCACCAGTAACCTAACATGCTTCTGAAGAGAACAACTCTTCACTTTGATTGCTACAAAGCAAAAAAGACATGTTCAATGCAACAGTTATTTGAAAAGTTGCACCAGTTGGGGTGGGGGATATCTAATCAAAGAGTGAAATAAAAATTTAGTTGCATATTTAATTTGAATAAAGTGTTTATGTCCCACCTGTCTTTACATATTTGGACAGAAATTGTTTAAGAGTAATTGAGTAATTAAAATGGGTGCATTTTTCAGGTACATTGTTTCTAAATATGGAAAGATTGATGCTCAATTTTTTAAAAATTACTTTTGGTATCATGAAGCCTGGGAAAATATTCCATTGTCCAAAAAATAACTTGCATCCTCAAGAACACTTACTTTCTCACATTTCACATTACTAGGCCCAATAGTCCTCCCCTACTTGAGTTTTAGGGGCATAGAATCAAGTAGTTGACCCCAGACATCACCAAACATCATGAAACCACTGCATGTCACTGGTTATTACTTTAACTATCTTCACTCCTCAGAAATGTTTATTGTTTTAAAAAAACATTGATTAGAATTGCAATAAAACCTAAACATATGAAAGTGAATTTATACATTTTCTTTGTTCTTGAGTATTGATAACAAAAATAATAAACACTATTTATTTATTAGATTGTTTATTGGAATGGTTGACTAAACATCAGCTGATTGCCAATTGATTCAAACTTTATAAAATGGTAAATAATAAGGATTTCCTTATAGTTGGTTCAAATATTTTAATAATTTAGAAAATGCTTATAAATTTATGAATAAAATATTGTTTTCATATTTATTTCTTTATAAATTGGTAAATGATAAATATTGCATTAGTTTTAATTGTATTAGTTTTTACAATGTTGTAATATAAAATTATTCTTGTAAATGAGCAATCTAATATTTTTGTTGAAAAATCTCAAGAACAAAAAAATGTATAAATTCACTTTCATGATAATGTTTAAATTTTATTACAATTCTAATCGATAGGCCGTTAAACATTAAACAAACAAACAAACAAATACAATTCTAATCACCACTTTTTAAAATAATAGATATTGCCATGGAATGAAGGTAGTTAAAATAATCAATGGAAAAACATTCCTTTTGACATTGTTTTTTGTATGCACAAAGGTCTAAGATTGCCAAAATTTTATTAGAAACAAAGAAAGCATGCTGAATAGTTATATGGTAGGGAATATGGAACAAATCCTGAAGCTATAGATTCCCAAGTCGGCATCTATGCAGACGACACTACAATTTACTCCTGCCTCAGAAACAAGTCAAGTGTCAGCGACAAAACTAACCTTGCCGTGCGTCTTGAAATGGATCTCCAATCGGTTGTTAACTGGGGCAAGAATTGGCTGGTCAACTTTAACACCACAAAAACTAAATTACTCTCCATTAACCACCATAGAGATCCTTCCCTGCCCCCCCATTAAAATGTCTGATAGTCAACTTCCTGAGAGCAACTCCCGCGTCTGCTCGGGTCTCACGCTGGCTGCTGACCTGAGATGGAACAAATACATTGAGTCAATTGCTTCTTCCACCGCGAGGAAAGTTGGCTCTCTGTGCCGCACCAGGAAATTTTTCTCCCCTGAATCGATACTTCAAATATACAAAACCACCATTCGCCCTTGCATGGAGTATTGCTGCCATATATGGGCTGGAGCACCTTCTGCTTACCTCGGAGTTCTTGACAAGATCCAGAGAAGGGTATGTAATCTAATTGGCCCTGATCTAGCGTCTTGTTTGCAGTCACTCTCTCACAGACGCGCCGTCGCCTCTCTCTGTCTTTTCTACAAATACTTCCATGGTAACTGCTCTGATGAGCTGCTCTCTCTGGTTCCCAGACTCCATGAATTCAAGCGCCCTACGAGGCTGGCATCCTGCTCTTACCCTTACACCGTAGAAACCTTCAAATGAAGCCGTCTCTTCTACTCCAATAGCTTCATACCTCGCACCTCTCGCCAGTGGAACACCCTCCCCAATTAATGTTTCCCTGAAAGCTATAATCGCCAACTATTCAAATGTAATGTCAATCGACATCTCCAATTAACTTGATCTACCCACTATCCTTCTCCTCTTCCTTTCTCCTATCACTCTTATCTGCTCTTGCTCCAAATCTTCCGCAACCCCATGCATCCTAGTGGCTTCACGCCTTGCTTGGGGCACAATGCTTAAAAAAAAAAAAAAAATCTTCTAACAGATAAAGAAGAGAGTTGTGGCAACAGTAATATGGTTCTGCAGAAGGATGTTAATAATGCCATGGACTGAACATGTCAATAAAGAGGGGAACAAAAAGGATGCTTATACTTAGAATCATAAAGAGACAGTTGAAATTTCCAGGACACATAATGGGGAAAGATGGCTTGGGGAATATGACACTCACAAGATATAATGAAAGCCAAAGGGACAGAGGTAAACAGAAATGAATATAAGCATTAGTAATAGAAAAATGATATTTAGGTCAAATATGCATTAAAGTGTATTGAAATGAATTAAATATATTTTGTATGAATTTACATTTTCTAAAGTATTAATGGATTTATTTTTAATCTGACATTCAGCAGATATGAATCTTTTGAAAAAATAATCTGGCTGAGGAGGATTTACTTTCATTAAAAAGGGAAAATAGAAATTGTTTGTTATGATGTTCCTTGTGGCCAAGAGATAAAACACACTGGATCAAATGGTGGCTTTCCACACAGGTTCAATCTCTGCTGGAGAACACATTTTTTTATTAAAATGGGGCATTTATTTCAAATAAAGGTGTCCACTATAATAACATTTGAAGTAATAAAAATGTTTAATTAAAAATATATCCATTAATTCTGTAATATATATATGTATATATATATATATATATATGCATATTTATGTAAAAATTCTGGAGAATACATATTCTTTATGAAGATTTCTTGAATGCACAGACCGATACATACACACAGTAGACTTAATATACACTGTTTAATAAATAAAATTGGGGCGTCTATTTCAAATACAAAGCATCCACTATAATAACATTTGAAGTAACATATAAATTTGTAATGTAAATAATATAGATATTAGGAAAAATGATTATTAAATCTCATATATATATATATATATGTAAGCAAATATATGGATATAGATCCGACAGTATGAAGAAAAATATACTGAAAAAAACAAACAAAAATCCTAATATGTGATTAAAACATTACAACAGCATAATCGCATATTAGGATTTTTGTTTGTTTTACAGTATATTTTTTTTTCATATATATATATATATATATATATATATATATATATATATATATATATATATATGTGTGTGTGTGTGTGTGTGTGTGTGTGTGTGTGACTGAGTGGTTAGAATGTTCAATTTCTGACCATGAGACCCGGGTTTGAATCTCACCATGGTTGATTTGTCAGGAGGAGACTTCCTGATGTTATTGAGGTTGATCCCAGCATATGCATCTTTTGGAAAGTGCCTGAAAACCATACCACAGGTTGACCCAAGCCTTGTGAGTGAAATTGGCCTTGTTCAAATTGTTGATCATGCTAGATAATATGCTCTCTCCCAGAAACTGTAAGGTCTGCTAAGCATAGTTACAGTATAAACAAATGTGCCTGAACGAGCATCTGCAATAGGGTTAGTCACCCTAGTAGACAGGTATCCTTGAATGAGTGGCCAGCTATTATATATATATATATATATATATATATATATATATATATATATATATATATATATATATATATATATATATATATATATATATATATATAAATGTCAACAACCAGAGGCAACAGTCTGTTTCATGCTAAACACAATTATTAGGCCATATGTGTTGTTTTACCCATATGTTTATATATACATATTAGTGATGCATTGTGGGTAGTCTATTATATTGCATTGTGGGTAGTCTATTGTATTATTCTAATGTTCATTTTGATGGGCAGTAACAGTTTCAAATTATTCTAGGGTCTATTGAGTGGGAATAATTGTGGAACTGAACAGAGTTTTTTTGCTATTTATACCATTGTTAGTTAACATTTTTATTTATTATTGATTATTTTATTGTTGTTTTTATTACTATGTTTTCTTGTGTATGTGGTTTTTTAATTTTTTATTTACTTAGTTTATTTACTTATTCATTTGTTTTGATTAATTTATTTTGCTTGTGTTAGTTTATTTATTTTTGTTTATTCTTGTTCGTTTTCAGTTTTTCAAATTTTAAGTAACATAGTAAAAATTTGTATTCATGTCTGCATTTTGAGATGAGTTCAGATCATTTATTTAGTAGTCTGTTTCGGTTTGGAAAGGTAATTATACCTATTTTTTCCTTCAGGCAGAGTTTACAGTTTTTGGATTGATTGTTGTAGGTTGGTGTTGTTTTCCTTATTTTCCATGATATTTTTGGTGTGATTTGTTTCTTTTTTAATCTCTCAGATATGTTTAGAAAACATTGTGCCATTAGCATATTTACTATTTGTAACAGATGTTTTGTGTTTTCAGTTTCTTTGTTTCCTGGGTACTTCAGTTAATCCTATGTAAATTTTTTCTTCATTATCTGCTGATTTTACAGTGGCTTGGTATATTACATTGTTCTGCAAGCAATTACCATTTAAGGGACTGTTGTTCTTTGTTCTGCAGTTAAACATGGGTTTAATTTGTTCAGGTGATTTGTTGGTTGCTTTCCTGTTGTGAGTTTTATTATTTGTGTCATGTTCTCAGTGCAACTGTAGCTGATTTTTTCTGCATTTTTGTTGAATATTTGTGGAGAATACTTGATGCAAGAAAGTGTTTGTGTATGAGTTTAATGAATATTTTTCCTATGTTTGTTTTTCTATTTTTGTTGTATGGTGGGTTGAATCATATGAATTCTCTTCCTGTTGGCTTTTTTGTGCTGTGTGGTATCTATGTGAGTGTTGCCAGGAATCTGCTGTCTTTTAGAGCTGTTTCTTAGTCTTCTTTGGATTCAATGAAGATGGTTTCACTGGAAGAATTGTAGGAAAGTCTGTGGTTAACAGATTGTAGTTTCTGTTTGATTATTGATGGTGTGTGGTTGGAAGATGTGTGTATGTACAGTGGTTTATCATTGGGTTTTCTGTATGGTTTATATGTGGCTTTTCTTAGGTTGAAGGTAACATCTAGAAAATCTACTTCGTTTAGGTTAGTTTATATATATATGTTGAATCTGTTATTTTTGGAAAATCTTTATTATTGCTTTTCTAGTTTTGTCTGTGTTTTGTTTGTTGCAGTTTCTTAAGATTATGAGACCGTCGTCCCTGAAGAGTCCTGTGTTATTTCTATCTATTATTTTAATTTGTGTAGCAAATGTATACCTATTAACCTACAGGTCTCAGCACTGTCAAAGCTTCCTATTGTAGTGTCAAAAGTCCCTTCTTTCTTTAACCATGTATCTTCATTGTTAAATAACAGTGATTATTATTCTACAATAAAGATGCATTTGTAAATACAAAAAGCGAACACTGAAGTCAACATCCAATGGCAACAGTCTATTTCATGCTTAAATGCAATCATTATAGACTGACAATTGAATTTAAGCATGAAACAGATTGTCACTGCTGGTTTTTGACCTCAATGTCCACTTTTATATATATATGTATATATATTATAGGATTAATACAAATATAAAATTTGTCACTTGCCTAGTTCATATTAATGCTATATATATATATATGTGTGTGTGTGTGTGTGTGTGTGTGTGTGTATATATATATATATATATATATATATATATATATATATATATATACAAAATACATACATATATATATATATATATATATATATATATATATATATATATTTAAATAAGTTTTTTGTAGTACAAAATTTGAGGATAGCTAGGAATAAGCATAATTTATATGGCATTTTAATGTATATTTTAAAAGCTAAAAAACAACTGGTTTTGTCCCAGTCTTATCAAGTTTATTTCTGGGATATAAAAAATAAACATGTAATTTTAATTGATATTAATGATAACTAATAGAGGGAAAATAAAAAAAAATATAAATTTCAAGGAAGCTAGAGTCCAATAACATTCAAACCCAGTAAGCATTCCCTCTGTTTACAAGGACTCTAGAACCTTGAGGTGATATGAGTAGTTGGCTCTCGATAAAATAGAAAAAAACGATCCAAAGATACAATTCCTACTATTTATAACATGCTCTGCAATAGAAGAGCCAGAACTATTAGTTAGTTGACTTTTCCTGGCATCCAGATTAAAAATCCTGGGGGGTAAGTGTATATATATATATATATATATATATATGGCCTGATGATTACAATTAACATGAAACAGACTGTCGCCCCTGTGGGTTGATTTCAGTATCCATGCTTATATCTACATATGCTCTATTCCTGATATCCATGCATCTTTATTGATAATGAGCATGAATATAGCATACCTAAATACTATATTTTATCACATATATGTATATATGATTCATGTTAATGCTATATATATATATATATATATATATATATATACACAGAAAGACAAATAAAGAGAGTGGTGAGTTAAAGTTCAGTCTAGTATGTCAAATGGTCTTTTGATCTGTGCAAAGTGCACAGATACTCTGATCCTAGAAAGAACTGCCAATCTTTACAGAAATAATCTTATCATTCTATCATTCTATATTCGCACTGTTAGTATATATATATATATATATATAATATGTAGTATTTTGAATCAAAAAATTGTTTTGCCTGCTTCATTTATAACTTAATTTTCTTGTTATGTTATGTTAAATGTAAATATTTCATGACAATCCAGGTCTCTGAAGTCTGTTTTGGATAATTGTATATGAAATATACAAAAAGTAAAGACTGTCATGTTTATCTGGGGATGATAAAATGTGTTAGCTTTTAATCTTGGGAATTGCTTCTGGTTGATCAAGAGGAACAGGTCTTTATTCCAACTTATTCATCCTTGACTACCAATGAATTGAATCATAACATTTTATGTCATTAATAAATCAAATGGTTAATATTATATTTTGACTGAAACATGCATGCATTAAGTTCTTATCACCCAAAAGTTCTGAGAATTTAACAATAAAAAATAACAGCTTATCAGAATATCTATTTTCAATTGAAACCTTTAAAATAATTACTTGCCTGTTTTTTTGTCATGTGGTGTGATGAATATTGGCTGAGGATGAGAAATCAAAGAGCCAAGTGTGAATTCCAGTCGAGTTTGCTAAATTCACTTATCTATGAATAATCTTGAGACATGTATGACAATACTTTCTCCCCACCCCTCCAGCTAAGGGTAAATAGCAGGACAAACTAGGCTCTGTAATCTTGCTTGGTAACCAGTCTAGGAGAAGTGCAACTCTAAATTCAAACCAGAATGGAGAGGATTGAGCTCCATCAGGCTATCTTCAAAAGACACACCAATGATGCTATGGCTACAGTACTTGTGGTGCCCCTGTGATCTTATTGAGTTATGGTGCTTGTTGTGTTTTTTGTACACTAGCTTCAAAAGTGCATCAACAAAAGTCCATATGACATTCAATTCAAATTCTCAGAATGTTAGCATAGGACCATATGCATAAATAGAAGCAGTGTTAACATAGGTATCAACACGGAATGACAACAGTATGTTTCACACCTAAAAGCAATCATCAGCCCATGAGGGTGGAAGTGTAGATTGACTATTTATATATTTTTGTCACTTGGGAATTATGGGTAGGAAGGCTGGTGTTTGTGTTATTCTAACTTCTTTATTTCTGGCTTTTTATTCCAATTCTTTTAATTGTTCTTTATCCGTAATAATATTTTGTCACACTCATTAACCCCTGCATCTTAGTGTCTGTATTGCTTTCCTTGGGGTGAAATGATTTAAAAAGAAATCTATTGAATTGATCTAATTATAAAGGCTATTTCTTGTTTATTGTATTTTTGTTACAGCTATTATGTAGGAATGTTTATTATTAGTTATATAGGTCATTAGGGAATGAGTCATAAGTTCAAGGTTTGTATTTAAGTGATTTGGTGATCAGTCATAAGATTAGGATTTGCATTTAACTCACTTTTGTTTGTAATTAATTACTTTCATATTCTGTTTATTCATTTATTTCTTAATACTACATGAACAGAAAACCACCATCCCCTAATTGTGTTCCATGAAATAGGACTCAAAATAAACCTTTCCAAAACAGAAACTATGATTCAGAATTGAAATAAAAGCAGTGATGGCATTCTACTCTGAATCTCTATTGATAAAAGGCAGAATGTATGTGTGTGTGTAACGAATGCACAGCCGCAATTTTCGATGGATTTGTGCCAAAATTTACATGTACATGCTCCAAGTTAGTGGGAAGGCCAATACCAACTTTGCATTTCCCAACTCCCATCAATAGTGGAAATAATCGATTTTTTCATGCTTCTACGGCAGTTTTCATGTAGTTTGCAGCCATTTTCTACTAGCCAGAGTGAGAGCCTATAGCTGGCTGCCATGAATAGGCAGGAAGATTCTATTGGCCAGTGTGAGAGCCAACAGCTAACTGACACGAACGTTAACTAGAATGCTAGCATGCAAAAAAAATCGATAGCTGCATTTGTCACAAGTGGGAAAAATTTAAATCTGCATTGCACTTTACTCCAATTGGCTCATTTGCTTGCTTAAACTCAATGTTGATTCTGATTCTGCAGAACTGGGTTGGGTGTAAAAAAGTGTTTGTTGTTAACATTCTTTTTTCATTCGGTATTTCCAGTTACGAGTCCTTTTTTAAAGCTAATAATTTTGTATTCATTTTGTTTAGTTCTTTTTTCGTAACAGATTTAATGCTTAGTACAGAGTTTAGAAAAAATTTGCAGTGTGAAATAGGCAAGAAGTAAGGCAGCACGGCAAACGGCACTTCTTTAAAGGCAAGGAAGGGCAAAAATATTTTAAGTCAAGTGATAGCGATTGTTGTATGAGTTAAATGCGATTTTTTTGAATCAAACACGGGCATCACCGGGCCATGCTGCTAGTCCATCATAAAAATTCAGGATGTGGATTTAATAAATACTAAACACTCCAAATACCTCAGTGTAGGATCAGAACAAATTTAGCATAAGAAACTGAATATAGAATAGGCTTGAGGTAGTTTTGTGTAACATCACAAATTACTACAAGACCAAAACCTTAAGCTGAAAACTTAAGTCATGTTCTTTAATAGCTGTTGATCTTGTCCGATCACAACTTTCATATGGATGTCATCTTTGGTGCCAATCCCTTTACAACCTCTTTCTAAGATCATGGATAAAAAATGGCTTTGAGTGAGTGAAGCCAATGAGTCTTGACAAGGACCACACATCTTTGAACCTTGTGGATTGGTGCTACAGAATCACAAATAAAGAACTGTGCCAAATAGCAGAAATTATATCACCTGAGGACTTTTAACACTAGCAGCAACAATTAAAACAGATAGCACATGTAACTCAAAAAGAAAATAATGACTTAATCAAGATGTTAACTTTCCACACTACTTCAAATAAAAGGTTAGGAAGGAAACCCCCATAAGTATTAGAAAGAGCAATAACAGCTACTGGACGTGACAAAACTATTTCCTAAAAAATTGTTTTCACAAAAATATTTAAGAAATTTCAAATAAAAAAGCACTGATTGCTCGGTCAATGAATACTAAATGTTTCCTTGTAAGGCTAATATTATCATCACCATTACTATAATATATGAACAAATTTGTATTATAAAATTGAATCACTTTGCTCTTGTTCTTAACAACTTCAGCACTAACCTTATTGATTATTACTAAATTTATTTAGTTCTGAAGTCTTTGAATATATACATATATATATTCATTCATATCATTTGTTTTTTATTATTCATTAATTTTGTTTATTTATTTTTGTTGCATGTGTGTTATTATTATCTACATTGTATGCAATCCGTATATTTTATTTCCATTTT
Source organism: Acanthosepion pharaonis (assembly GCA_903632075.3). Classification (NCBI taxonomy): domain Eukaryota; kingdom Metazoa; phylum Mollusca; class Cephalopoda; order Sepiida; family Sepiidae; genus Acanthosepion; species Acanthosepion pharaonis. The sequence goes on from CAHIKZ030001879.1 coordinate 2,830,919, forward strand.
TTTAGTAATGTTTTAAAAGAATGTGGCTTTTTAATTTTCAAGTTTTAAGTAACATACTAAAACTTCTTTCCATGCCTGCATTTTGTGATAAGTTCTGTTCTTTTGCTTAGTAATTTGTGTTGCTTTGGAGAAAGTTTACAGTTTTTATTGTTTTGGTTGGTGTTGTTTTCCTTATTTCCCATATTATTTTCAGTATGTTTTTGCCTTTTAAGGTCCCATATATATCTAGAGAGGGCTGTATGTGTAAATAGAGATAACTTACTAAAAGTTCCATACCTGCCTTGATACGTCCTCAAGGAATAAAACACATTGACATGAAAGGTTTTCCTTGTGTCATTTCTCATATATATATATATATATATATATATATATATATATGTATGTATATAAATAAAAAGAAAGAACAGCAAGATATATAATCCAGTGTTCTTATAGATATTTTTATTTTTACAAAAAAGTGCTCAATGTAAATTTACAGAGCATTAATATTATAAATTAATTGATTTAAAATGTTTTTTCGCTACAGTTTAACCATGTTTCAAAATGGAAGCTAAAAGACATGACGTGGCTTTTAGCTTCCATTTTGAAACATGGTTAGAACTGTGTAGCAAAAAAAAATATTTTAAATCAATTAATTTATAATATATATATATATATATATATATATATATAGGGAAAACTGGGATCTTTAGCCTTGGTTGGGAACCAGTCTAGGAGAAAGACAACTCTGAATTCAAAACCTGAGGAGGGTCATTTGGAAACTTTGTGGTACAGAAAACTGTTACACTATATGTATCAGTTTTCTGTATTAAATTCTTCCAAAAAGTGTGGTTGGTTCTACACAGTTCTTCAACACTATAATCAAATCACATGTGTGGGTAATCTGCTTGTTCAGTTTTAAGAATTGAACTACTTCACCCTCATACATTCAAGATGATGGAAGATTACATATATAAATACATGTTTCATGAAGCAAGATTGGCAAGGTATTTTTGTTTAGCTTTTTTTTATGTTTTTCTGGAATTAATGAATATAAAAATTACCCAAAAGTTTGTTGATTCTGATCACTTTTGGCTGTTGACGTTGTCTAAAATGGCATAGAGTCATGTATCTAGAACACTTATTAAAGATTCGACATATAAAATGTTTCTTGACTGAGACTAAAAAAATGAAAGTAAACTATAATTGATGCCTTGTAAACAAATCCAATTATATTTCATACTTGCCATAAATTGCTTCAGAAATTGATTAATTTCTTGATTTCTAAGATAAATTTAGCAAAAGTAAATTTATAATTGATAAAAGGAGGCATACAGTGATGGCTAAAAATGATGCCAGCTGTGCAAGTGAGCAATTTAATCAAATTATGTTAGAATAAAAAAGAAAATCTAAAACAAATTATTTTCATTTTCTTTTTTTCCTCTAGAAATATTGGCAAGAATAGATCCCTTTTTTTTTGGTGGGGGGGGGTATAGAAACGTATGATTCAATTGTTGAGACACCAGCAAGAATAGATTCATTTTTCTTGGGTATGGAAATGTATGATTTAGTTGTAGAGACACAGCAAGAATATTTCCCTAGTTCTTGGATATGGACATGCATAATGGAAAAGGTGTGTGTAACCAAAGAAACAATAATTTTTAAACATGTATCAACAAATTTTAATTATTTTTATATTTATTCAAATATTATTTTTTTTTCAAACTGAAAGAAAAGAATTACACAAAATATATTTTTTGTCTCCATTCGTAACAGAGGAAATATTGTGTAAGTATATTGTTGACAGAAAGTGTATCATTGCATGCTTAAAGGTGTATGTGTAGATGGCTATGTTGTTTTATGTGTGAGGATAAATTCTAGCAGTAACTTCCAATGCAAATGCATGATAGGCAAGAGGAAGTAGGTGAGAGAAGTGGATTCCCTTGAGGAAGAAAAATATTATTAATGATACCATGCATGTCATTTGCTGTCACTGATTGGCTTAATCTATACAACTACAAAATTCAAACATTTGGATTTCCTCAATGTACAAAAACTGAGTTACTTTTGGTGAACAGCATTTAAATTCTATTAACATTTTTGTACAAATCTGAAATGGGGCTCCATAAATGTATGATACAATTGTAAAGACATTGTCAAGAATGAGTACCTTTCTTGGATATGGAAATATATGCTTAAATCATTGAGACATCAGCAAAAATAGACCCTTTTTTCTTGGATATGGAAATATATATTTAAATGATAGAGACCTCAGCAAGAATAGATCCCTCTTTCTTGGATATGGAAATATATGCTTAAATTGTTGGGACGTCGGCAAAAATAGATCCCACTTTCTTGGATATGGAAATATATGCTTAAATCATAATCAGCAAGAACAGACCCATTTTTCTTGGATATGAAAATATATGCTTAAATCGTTGAGACATCAGCCAGAATAGATCCTGCTTTCTTGGATATGGAAATATATGCTTAAATCATAAAGACATCAGCAAGAATAGACCCCGCTTTCTTGGATATGGAAATATATGCTTAAATTGTTGAGACATCAGCAAAAATAGACCCGCTTTCTTGGATATGGAAATATATGCTTAAATCATTGAGACATCGACAAAAATAGATCCCGCTTTCTTGGATATGAAAATATATGCTTAAATCAGTGAGACATCAGCAAAAATATCCCGCTTTCTTGGATATGGAAATATATGCTTAAATCATTGAGACATCAGCAAGAACAGACCCCTTTTTCTTGGATATGGAAATATATGCTTAAATCATTGAGACATCAGCAAGAACAGACCCCTTTTTCTTGGATATGGAAATATATGCTTAAATCATTGAGACATCAGCAAAAATAGATCCCTCTTTCTTGGATATGGAAATATATGCTTAAATCGTTGAGACATCAGCAAGAATAGATCCCTTTTTCTTGGATATGGAAATATATACTTAAATCATAAAGACATCAGCAAGAATAGATCCCGCTTTCTTGGATATGGAAATATATGCTTAAATTGTTGAGACGTCGGCAAAAATAGATCCCGCTTTCTTGGATATGGAAATATATGCTTAAATCATTGAGACATCAGCAAAAATAGATCCCTCTTTCTTGGATATGGAAATATATGCTTAAATCGTTGAGACATCAGCAAGAATAGATCCCTTTTTCTTGGATATGGAAATATATGCTTAAATCATAATCAGCAAGAACAGACCCATTTTTCTTGGATATGAAAATATATGCTTAAATCATTGAGACATCAGCCAGAATAGATCCTGCTTTCTTGGATATGGAAATATATGCTTAAATCATAAAGACATCAGCAAGAATAGACTACTTTTTCTTCGATATGAAAATATATGCTTAAATCGTTGAGACATCGTCAAAAATAGATCCCGCTTTCTTGGATGTGAAAATATATGCTTAAATCATAATCAGCAAGAACAGACCCATTTTTCTTGGATACGAAAATATATGTTTAAATTGTTGAGACATCAGCAAGAATAGATCCCATATTCTTGGATATGGAAATATATGCTTAAATCATCGAGACATCAGCAAGAACAGTCCCCTTTTTCTTGGACATGGAAGTATATTCTTAAATCATTGAGACATCAGTAAAAATAGATCCTTTTTTCTTGGATATGGAAATATATGCTTAAATTGGGAGACATCAGAAAGAATAGGTCCCTTTTTTGGGGTATGAAAAAGTATGATTACATTGTTGGGACATCAGCAAAAATAGTTCCCTTTTCTTGGGTATGGAAATATATGATTCAATTGTGAAGATGTCAGAAAGAATAGTTCCTTTTTGGGGCTATGAAAATGTATCATTCATTTTTTTGAGACAAGCAACAAGAATTGGTCCCATTTCCAATTTTACAAGTATTAACAAGACAAGATCCATATTTCCTGGTCACATTAATGTAAAATTCAGTTGTAAATATATCAGCAAGAAGCCATCTTTTTGCATAGGTATATATATTTAACAGTGGCAAAAAATGACTTTGAAACTGATGGATACAGTCCATAATGGTCACAAAAGAAATCTGATAAAATAATAATAAAATCAATAAACAACAATGCATTTAAAACTCATTTATTTGTAAGTTAATTCAGTTCTTGATTTCCTTTTGACAAATTCATCAATCACTTTGTTGTTGAATGAATTAGGTTCACATTCTACTTTCATCTTCTTCAAAAGTAAGAAGCAGTTAACTCTATTGCGATTTTTTCTACTATTCATGATCACTTAAACTCAACCCTAAACTTTCTTTCACTCAATTCTTCCATATTTTCCATGGAGTAGTCAACAGAAGTAAGGGCCTTCTCTGCTTAAGTCACTCTACTAAACAAATGCTCGTTCATAATTTATCCTAAGAAATGAAAGAATGAAAACCTTTTAAAAGATATCATGTATGTAAGGAGTATAGTAAAAAATATCAATAATTATTAAAAAATATCAATAATTATTAAAAAATATCAATAGTTATTATACAAAATTCATTTGTCCTGGAAAAATCTAAGGTATGCTGTGCATGCATTGCATACATGGACCCTTTTCCAATGGAATATAAGAATATAAGAATCAGTTTTAAAGGTATTATCAAGAATAGATATAATTTTGTAGGGTATAAGAATGTAAGACTTACTTACAAGAAGAGATCCCTTTTTCATAGATGTAGAGGCATTAGCAACTATAGATCCCTTACATTCTTACATGAATTTTTTAAGACAATAAATGGCCAGTCTTGTTCCCTACATATCTACTACCATTAAAAAAAATAACTACTTGTCTTGGTTGAACACATACAATTGACATTGTGAATTCAACTATGATGTTGTATTGTTGTCACTCAATGATTCTATTCTTTCTGATTTTCAGTGAATCTCTATAGTAAAATTATCAGCAATGCATTTACATGCATTTAATAATCTTATTCTAAAGGGTAGATAAGCTTCTTATAGAAGCCAATGGCCTATATATATATATATATATATATATATATATATATATAGAGAGAGAGAGAGAGAGAGAGAGAGAGAGAGTACAATCCCTAACAACTGGCCTAAGAAGGTCTTCCGGATATGAGGAATTGGTTACAAGGTCCAGATATAAGGAGTTAGATTAAAATAAAAGAATTAAAGAATTCAAATCAGGGTTAACATTTATTTTCCATGTTTTATAATGAACAAAATAAGCTAATGGTTAGTGAAATGTAACAGAATTGATTTTAAGGAAAAATAAATAAATTATGTAATGTTAATGTTAATGAAAATTTATTAAATTAAGTATGCCATGTATGCAAAACAAATAACGTAACAAAGATTTTTTAATTGCTGTTGAATGATTATTCTTTCTTTTCTAATATCATTCTCAATTTTTCCCAGATTTGTCCTACTTTTGCTCTTGAAATTTTTTAAATGAAAGGCATTTTTAACTCTGCATGCATTATTGCAATTGTCATAGCTGGTTTTCTTTCCATAAAACTGACAACCTTTTCAATAGATTTTTCAATTTCAGTCCAGGATTCATCACAATCATGTTTTTTATTTCCTTGTTCATTGTGACAATGTGAACACTGGAGAATAGTTTCTTTGGAAGATTTTATATCATACAATGTTGACTTTCCTAAGTTGAACTCAGCCATTAGTTACAATGAACTTTCACCAGTGTCTAGTCTGTTTAAAATTTCCACTTTTTGTGATAACTCCAAAGTTGTTCTTTCCCACTTATTCCCATCATGCTTTGCACCAATACAAGCCATTAGGGTGAAATAAGTAATTATCCAAAGTAAATTTCCTGAAAAACAGAAATTTCAAATCAAATATCAGTCAAATAGTTCAAATATACACATCAAAATCATGTTCAGATATGCAAGATTCCAGATATGAGGTAGTCCAGATATAAGAAATTCTACTGTATATTGAGTAGTGTCTTTAAACAGATTTTTTTTCTTTGACTTTCAAAATAGACATATCTGATCAGTTTTGTATCTTAACATTATCAAAGTAATTTCTAAAGAGAGGGATGGATTTTTTATTTATTAATCCAACAGATTTTATAACTTGAATGTTATCTTTAGCAGATACTTGTATTTGAGTAGATGTTCTGTTTATTTTTAAACACTGTATTTATTTATTTTCGTCTACTGGCCTGAATATTCCAGAAATCTTATTTGAGAAAAATATGTGCTCTCCAGCATGATATTTTTCTCTAATAATTTTTTCTTGAATATTCAGGCTAGTAGATGAAATTAAATAAACATACTATTTAATAAATAAACAGAGTGTCTACTCAAGTACGAGTATCCACTAAAAATAACATTCAAGGAATAAAATCTGTCAGATTGTTAAATTAAAGATCTATCCCCCTCTTTAGAAATTGCTTTGTTTACGTTAGGATATGAAACTGAGCAGATATTTCTATTTAGAGAGTTTGAGAAAAATCTGTGTTTAAAGGCACTATTCAACTTTGCTTGATCATCCATACACTCTGTAGCCGAAAGGTTCATAATACTTCAGATGTAATTGTGGTTTCCTAGAGTAATGCATATATATATATATATATATATATATATATATATATATATATATATTTGGTTGGATATCCAACCAAATATGTTAGCTCTATTTCTGATATTGAGCGCTTTTAATAAGTACTAAGATATAATATATAAATAATTATACATACTTATATTTATTTATATTTATATACACTTTTCATTATATATATATATATATATATATATATATATATATATAGCTAGGTCTCATGAATTGGATCATATTTACAATTCCAATGGAATAAATTATGACCATGGAATATTAGTTTTAAGCCTTTTTTTTTTATATATATATATATATATATATATATATATATATTATGAAATGCATTAATTCTGACAATTATTTAATATATTTTCTGTTTATACATTATTTTCATAGATTTAATTTATTTAAGTAAATGCTCTGTTTTTAATTAAACAGTATTAATTACATTTACTGACCTGAATCAAACCTGTAATCCTTATGGGAACCATCACAGAGCCTGACATTCTGTTACCATTCAGTCACAGAGAAATGTCTGGTTAGCAAAGTCCACATTACAGTTTATAAACATACACCAAGGATGGGTTTTCCAGCACCGAATACAACCCTCCTAGAGATGGTGTCTCAAAAAAAAAAAAAAAACACTGTGTACTTGAACTGCCATGAGTGTTTAAGTTAGGTGACAGGAAGAGCATCCATATTGTCCCAAATCATTATGACAAGAGATTCACTGCTTTGTTGCGAGATTGATCCCAGTCCTACCTCAACATTAAGAAACACGGTTATGTATATTAATTATGTATCAGTATTGACTGCAATAATTCCTGCTAACTAGCAATGTCTTGGATTTTCTATGCCTTTTTATTTCCTGTTTCTCTTTAGTACAAAGAGAAATTGTCACAATTTCTATCCTTTGTAGTTCTAAGCAAAGTTTGCCCACTTAATATTCCACCCAGTACCTATTCTGTTATCCATTTACATCAAGCTCATTAGTTAGGTTACTTGCTATTTTGCTCTGCTTACATTCAATATATCTTATGAGTGCCAAATTCTCCAAAGCCTCTTTCCTCATTCTGTGTCCCAGAAATTTCAATTTTATTTTTCTGATTCTAAGAACAAGTGTTTTTTGTTTCCCATTTGCTTAAAAGCTTTCTCATTGCTCATATTATCAGTTCATGATATTCTCAGTATCCTTCTGTAGAACCACATTTCTGTGATCTCAAGTTTCTTCTTCATCTGTGAGGAAATTCTCCAACATTCACTGACATATTGATTGATATTATATAGCGGTTCAGCATTCTTTCCTCTGTAATGATATTTTCTTGTTTTTTGTAATACTTTCTTTACCTTTTGAAAGGCATCTTTTACTATTCCAATGCACCTTTGGATTTCTGTGTCACATTTTCTGTTGAATGTTATAAGGCTTTTATTACATAATGCCATAGCTTTCTACTTCATGCCACACTGCTTCAAATAAAAGGTTAGAAAGGAAACCATCAGCAGTACTAGAAAGAACAATAACAGCGACTGGACTTGAGAAACCTGTTTTCGTAAAAAAGTGTTTTAAGAGAAATATTTTATGAATTTCAACCGAAAACAGTACTGGCTATAAATGCCAAATGTTTCCTTGTAGGGAGATGTCTAGTATTACCATTACCATTATGATGTCGGTGTTGATGGCTCTCCACAAATTCTGTTTTCTGTTAATTGCCATGACTTTGGAAGATAGTGGTATGGCTTCCAATTGCTGTCTCCACAGTTTTGAATTCAGTGTAGTTTTTCTTATAGACTAGCTGCTAACCAAGACCCAAGTTTACTCTGCTGTTCGTACTATAACTTGGGAGAGAAGATTCACAACTTCTCTAATTGTATTTGTATGAAAATAAACAAAGCAAAAGAGGCTGGAATTTTAACTCAACTCATTAATTTCACTTCCCATGCCAATATTTATAATACTCTCTGTACATTCTCACTACTAATACTATTAGTTAATTAATAATGGTTAACAATGCTTTATCTAATAGAAATTTCAGATAATATTACTACTACTAATAATACTACTACCATATTTTCCAGCTTACAAGACACCACTGCTTGGAAGATGCCTCCTAATATTGGAAAGGAAATTTCTAAGAAAAAAGTCATTCTCATACAACAGCACATTCAACATGCATTCCTCACATACTGGTATTGTTAACATTAATCACTTGTCTGATTTTGTTTATATGGCAATTATATACTCGTCAAGAGCAGAAAGGCTCCCACCACTGCCAGTATGATTAAGCTTGTGGCTCAGCTCCAGGAAGGTTTATAGTCTTGGAACCACTTGTAACAGCTAAGTACTGAGGTTACATCATATAAAAGGCCGAATTTGATAGATAGCTAACATTATAGTGTAATAACTCAATATACAAATCCACGTCCCTATCAGTCAAGTCAGTTGAGCCTGAGTGTTGCTTTATATTCGTCTTGGAAAATGCACATGTATTTTTCAGGGTAATTTTTAGGAAAAAAAATGTCTTGTAAGCCGGAAAATATGGTAATATTATTACTACAATTCACCTATTAGAATATTGCTGCCACATATGGTCCAGTGCCTCTGCTATTTACCTTGAGCTCCTTGATAAGATCCAAAGAAGAATTAGCAATATTATTGGTCCTGATCTGGCAGTTTGGCTTCAGTCACTTTCCCATTACTGTAATGTTGCCTCTCTGTGCTTTTTCTATAAATACTTTCATGGTTATTGTTTGAATGAGCTTTTCACTATGGTATGTAGACTTTATAAATATAAGCACAGTACTAGACTGGTAACAAGTTCTCATCAATTTAAAGTTGAGTTGGTTAGATATAACCATAAATGTTATACTAACAGTTTCTTTTCTTGCACTTCTCGCTTGTGGAACTGCCTTCTGGCTCCATGCTTTCTGGCTAACTTTGATCTGTAAAAATTTAAATGCAATGTCAATCACTATCTACTGTCCTCCTGATTACACTTTCCTCTTCCTGCTCATTATTAATGTTTCTGTTTCTCATTCTTTCACACTCTGTAACCCCTTATGTCTTAGTGGCTTTACTGGTTTGTATGGGGTGATACCAATTAAAAAAAAATATAGCAACTGAAATTAAGATGTAAGAACTACTTGTCAAAAATTAATAATGGCTAACACTGCTTCATCTAATAAAACATGAAATCAAGATAGTATTACTAAAAAACATGTCAAAATCTTTGTCATAAAATTACTTCATTTTCATGTCTTGGGAAAATTAAAAATCAGCCTAAAAGCTGAAGGAGAAAAAATCTTTGGCACTTTTCTAATTACTTGCTGGATATGTGGAAATTCCACAAGTGTTGATAATTAAAATATCATCATTACTCGAGCATATAAATTTCTGCAGTTACTGACAGCCGAAAAGTATTGTATAATTGATTTACATTTACACATACAAAATAAAAAAGAAATGAATAAAAATAAATGTTAATGATAATGGTAAGATTAGCCATTTCAGTTTTTTTTACAATAATGTTCACCCTCTACAAGGCCTAAGGGTTAGAGATTAAGAAGCACAGTTAATGGGGATATGTAGGGAAGATAATGGTTAACCCTAGTCTTGATAAACAGGTTAAGAGTTTAGTGACCTGGGAAGCATGCTCTTGGGAGTCAGTTCCACAAAGCAACATCTGTATAAGAGTCTAGATGTGTATGTCTATTTTTTTTTTTTTTTTACAATAATGTTCACCCTGGATAAGGCCTAAGAGAAAGAAAGAAAGAAAGAAAGAAAGAAAGAAAGAAAGAAATATTAAGAGAGAGGATTGTAGAGATACTCTGATGGATATGAAGTTGCTTTAGAAATGGTTAGTGGGTCTGGGCTAGTGTATAGCTGGCCACTCATATTCAAGGATATCCGTCTACTAGGGCGGCTAGCCAATCCCTATTGCAGACGCTTGCTCAGGCATATTTGTGTTTGTTTAACACCCATAGAGCCCACCTGTGGTTTATACTTCAACTATGCTGAGCAGTCTTTAGTTACAATTTCTGGGAAAGAGCCTGTTATCTAGCATGATCAACAATTTGAACAAGGCCAGCATGTTCAAGCCCTTGGCCATGATGACTTGTGACTTTGTGCTAGTACAGCAATCGACAGCATCCAAGGATTCCATCTTACCAATTTTACTCACAAGGCTTGGGTCAACCTGTGGTATGGTTTACAGGCACTTTCCAAAGGTGCCACACACTGGTATTGACCCCTCCAGTCTGATAACATCAGGAAGTCTCCTTCCTGACAAATCGACCATGGTGAGATTCGAACCCAGGTCCCATGGTCAGAATGCAAACATTCTAACCACTTGGCCATGTGCCCAATTTACAAAGTGTAATGGCTTTACACACAAACAAACACAACAATAATATAATATATTTTCTAAAAGCCAATGTAACTTTATATATTGATCTCCCATGCAGCCTGATTTTACCTTTGTTAGGAATGAAATATTCTGTCATTAATAGGAACCATTTTTTTACTCCAAAAAGCAAACATGACTTTATGTTTGAATAACAACAGAATATATCATTAATTAATAAGTAGAGGAGGTAAGGTTGCTAACAGATTTCTTTTATTTCGTGCCAACTTCTCATATTTTTACTTCTAATAATTTAAAAAAACAGAATTCTTTCTTACATGTGAGAATAGAATTAATTCTAATGATAAAAATCCTATATTACTCATGCAAAAAAAAACAAACAATGTAACTAAAAAACTTATCTGAACATATCATCCTTTTTTATGGTATGGCGAAAGTACTTAAAATGATAGAGATGTAATTCTATGAATGAATGCTAAGAATACCATGGTCTGAACATGTCAGCAATGAGGAATTTTTAAGGAAAATGGAAACAAAAAGGATGCATGCTTAAAACCAGAAAGTGATAGTTGAAATTACTGGGACATATAATGAAGAAAGAGAAGTTGGAGAATTCAACACTCACAGTGCTTATTGAAGTTAGAAGGGGCAAATGGAAACATTGAGTAACTTAAGGAGTTTGTGTGAATAGATTGTGAACAGGAAGTTGTAAAGAGCCATGGTCATCCATTTTTTGAAGAGATGCTGCATGTAAAATAAGAAACAAGTTAGAATATTATTATGATTCAGCAACAAACAGTAATCTGATGAGTTTGTATGAATAGATTGTGAACAGGAAGTTGTGGAGAGCCATGATTGTCCATGTTTCAATGAGACACTGGGTACAAAATAAGAAACAAGTTATAAATATTATTATTATTCAGCATGATTTGCTCACTGCAAAGGATCCTCATAATAGTTTTCTTTCTTAACTTCTATTCTTTTTTTTTATTTAATCATTTCACCCCAATCAAGGGGATAAAGCCACTAAGATGCAAGGTGTTACTGAAGATGAATGAAAATGAGGGGTTTTAGGAGAGAGGGCAACAAAAGAACATGATTCAAGGAGATAGATGACAATGAACATTATATTTAAATTTTTGAATATCATTGTTGACAGGGAAGTATGAGACTGGAGGAGATATATAAATATAAGAAACACAAGAAATATAAGAAAAGAAACTATTAGAATGGAATTTATGGTTACATCTAGCAATTTCAACAGTAAAATGGCAAGGCCTAGCTGTCAATCTAATGGTGTGGTTAATTTTGTGATGTTGTGGTACCAATGAGGAAAGTTCATCAGAACAATTAACATGAAAATATTTACAAAAAAGGCACAGGGAAGGTATGGTGAGAAAGTGACTGAAGCTGAGATGCTAGGCTAGGGCCAATAACATTACAGATTCTTGGGATTCTAGCAAGAGTCCCTAGATACTTAGCAGAGGCACCAGACCAGATATGGCAGCAATATTCAATGCATGGACCTATAAAGTGGCCAGAAAAATTGTCTAACATGATGCAGTGAACAAACATTTCTAGCAGCAGTCATAGCAATGGATTCCATATAATTGTTCCATTTCATGTCAGTGGAAAATGTTAGGCCTGAATTATTTATTACTTATTATTATTATTATTATTATTATTATTATTATTATTATTATTATTATTATTTTCAAATGTTAACACTTTGATTTTGATTGATACTTTTTCTTGGATTTAATTTCTTAAAGCAATTTGGTTTTTGTATTTTAATAAAGCAGCAGTTGTTTCCCCTGAAAGTCAAACTGCATAAATCAAGAGTCCATTTTTGTTTTAATGAAATAATCATAATTCATTCTCCACAGTTTCCATGATTCTTTTGTTTTCTTGAAATTTCTCTTCCACTTTAGAAATAAAAATGAGAAAATATGGTATTGTTCTGGTCTTATTTAATAGTTATAATTTGTAAAATAGCAAGGAAAACAACACACTCATACAAATCCTATCAAATTAATGTATCTGTTGGCCATTCTAATCAGGAGCTCAATATAACTGACACTACAACCACACAATTTTTAGAAAAATTATTTATTAGTTTTCAAAACTAAAAATGGAATATTGTAACATTACAAAATTAAGTCAATTTTCAAAATGCATAAAACTTAATGTTTTATTGATTTATTATTGATTATTTTGGAAGTAGGAGAGAGTTTGATTGCTTGATAGAGATTCAAATACAAAATGGCTGACTCTTCAAAACAACAATCACCATTATCATCATAGTTTTGACTTGATGCACACTGCAAATTAGTATTATTTCTTATCTTTAGCTAATTTATAAATAACTTTTAGTCCTTTCCAAAACTTTCTGTCCTGTTCTTACTCACAAAAGTGCTGCAGGTCTTCCAAGCTCTTCAAAGTTTTATGGGGAATGATGGAATTTTATTGATAGTTCTTTTGTTGTTGATGTTCAATGTGATAGTTGTTCAAGGTATTCATTTGAACCTTAAAAAGCAGTGGAGAAAAGACACTCCATTCAGAATATATGGTTTGATCATCCCTAGGACATTTCATAGTCCAGATAATGTAACAAAAAAGGTTATTGACTACAGCATATCAGACTCTTAGATTAGACTGTTTGTGATAGATTTTAGATTACACATATATATTTTTTAAGCATTTCACCCTAAGCAAGGTGGGAGTGCCACTAGTACACAAGAGGTTACAGAATGTGGGAGCAAGAGTAAAGAGATATGGTAGAGGAAATGATGATGAGGAGGACAAGGAATAAGATCAAGGTATCTGAAGATGTTGATTGACATTGCATTTGAATAGTTGGAGGTTATAGCTATCAGGGAAACAAGTAAGAGGAAGGGAGTTCCACAAACAGGAAGTGCAAGACATGAAGTTATTGGAGTACAAGAAATGGCTACATTTAACTCCTACTTTGAATCAGATCACAGACTACTTGTAAGTAAACTGACAACACTAGCCAACAAAATAGCTTACTTCAACCCAAGAAAAATACTGCAGTATAACATCCAAGCCTTTATAAATAAAAAGGTACATTCAGAAATCAGTAATAAAGTAGAGTTCAAAATGTTGTCAGTAAGTCTTGATCAAAAGATAGAGAAATTAAATAAAGTTATCATTGTATCATTAGTTGAAGCACACATGAAAATTCCAAGAATATCTCAAAAGAAAAAGATACCCTTATGGGATGACAACCCTGAGTTGAAAAATTGGTGCAAGAAAGAAACAATCAAAAGTGGAAGAAAAATGAAAGTGAAAATACCAAACAATAAAGAAAATTAAAAAAAACTAGTTAATTCTTTGAGAAACCAGTATCTCTGGAAAACTGGAAATTAAATTAATGAAGCCAATGTGTTAAAATGTGGGGAGAGAAAAAGCCACAATAATATCATACAATCAAAACCTTCACAGAAGAAGTGTCTGGTTTCAAAGAAGACTTTGAATCCCATTTCAACCCTGACTACACTAAATCTAAGATCCCCACAGAAATACAACATGCACCAATATTAATCCAATCAGTACAAAGCCTATACCTAGACATAAACAATAATAAACCTACTAATTATGAAATTAAGAAAGCTATAAAAAAACAAAGAATAATAATGCATCACTAGACATTTAGGTAGGTCTTTTGAAAATAGCTTACATTCTTGTGAGATTCAATAACATTCCTCTATTTTATGAAAGAAGTTTGGAATCAGAAATGCATTCTCAAAAGGTGAGGTTTATCATGTATTAATGCATTATGGAAACAGGAAGGTAGCTCTCAAGAACCTCACACATACAGAGGTATTGCAATTGAATCCATTATAGTGAAAGTATTTATGAACATTATACTAACTAGGCTCTCATTGTTTCATGAAAGTCTACTCCTCAGTTTGGCAATGATGGCATATATGTCCCCAAACAACCAAAAAATTGCTTACGTCTCTAATAGAAAACTTTATACCTAATTACTCAACCTCACAGCAAGATATAACCACAATTGAGACTTCCTCTTCTCATTCATTAAAAACTGCCTGCCATGTTCCAAATCAACAGAATGCATCAATCTAATAATTGCTCAATCCCTAAAGAAACAAGTGTTATTCAGACAGAATATTACATCTGGTCTTTTAATTCCAGACACTTTTCATTTATTGATTGCTTCTTGAAGTTGGTCTAATTAGGAGCAATACTTGTTTGAATTAATTCTTTAGTTTTCCAGAAGGAGCTCATTCCAAGTTTCTCTGTCTTATGAATGAAGTCTGGAATGAGAAATACATCCTCAAAATGTGAGGTTTATCATGCATTAATGCATTATGGAAATAGAAAGGTTGCTGTCAAGATCCTCACACTTGCAGATGTATCTCATCTGGATCCATCATGGTGAAAATATTAATGAATATTATATTAACTAGGCTCTCATTTATGAAAGTCATCTTACAATCCAGCATGGTTTTCATTCTGATAAAGTATGCAATAATGGTATATATGTCATCAAACATAAAACAAAAATTGCTTACCTCTATAGGAAACTGTATATTTACTTTGTTGACTTCACAACAGCATATGACCACAATGATAGTGACTTCCTTGTCTCATCCATTAGAAATTGCCTTCCAAGCTCCAAATCCACTGAATGCATTGAACTCATAGAGGAACTGTATTGATCTACAAAATTCTACAAGTCTTGCAAGGACCCCAATATGGAAACATTTCAAACTTTAACAAGAGTATTACAAAGAGGAAATGAAATCCCAAGTCTATTTAATCTCTTCCTAAACTATGCACTGTGCATTTACAAGTACAGATGTGATTAGATGGGTACTGATCATCTAAGGATTTCATACCATGTCCCAAATGAGCCTACTAATAGAAGTCAATGATCTTGCTTTCCCTCCCAAGGTCAGTATACTAATGATGAAGAGGGGTCTGCTGATGACATAGGTATTCATAGTTAGGATAAGAACAATGTTGAACAGAAAATCAGCATCTTGTATCAAGAATTCCAAGAAATAGCATTCAAGATAAACCTTCCAAAATAGAAACTATAATCTGGAATTTGAGATGAAAGCAATGGTGGCACCTACTCTGAATACGTCATAAAAATTCAGGATGTGAAACTGGTAAATACTAAATATTTCAGTTACCTTGGTGTATGGATCTGTTATAACAAATTAAATATTAGCAGAAAAGGAAATTGAAAATAGGTAATATTGCTCTATACTGCAAATTGCTAAAAAACAAAACATCAACCAAAAAACTTGCGTCATGTTCTTAAATATCCTTGTCAGATTGAGACTTTCATATGGATATCATGCATGGTGGCAAACCCATCCAGAAATATCTAAACTGCCAGTTGTGTACAACTGCTCCATAAGATCAATGGTAAAAAAATGCTTTGAACAAGTGAAACCTGAGGGCCTTGGCAAAATCATCCCTCTTTGAATATTGTAGACAGGACCTACAGATTCATAAAGAACTGTGCCAAATAACAGAAACCACATCACTTTAGGACTACCAACAGTAGGAACAACTAAAATATATAGCAGATGTGGCTTGAAGAGAAAATAATAACTTAGTCAAGATGCTGACATTTCACACTACTTTGAATAAAAGGTTAGGATGGAAACAGCTACTAGACTTGAGAAACCTTTTTTTCCTGAAAAATTATTTTAAGAGAAAACTTTTATGAATATCAAATGAAAGCTGGATGTTTGGTCAACTGTTTCCTTGTATGGAAATGGCTAATATTATCATTACACTTAATATTAATTTTCTTATATATATTTTAGAAGTTTGAATGTATTCATATTCTTTCCTATTTGTACTGATTGGCTAAATTGATTTTCTGGAATTTTCCAATATCTATTGATGTTATTCTTGATGCCAAGACCATTTTCATAATATTTTGTCATCAATAACATTGCTAAAAAGGCCTGATTTCTAATGCTTTTTTATGTGATTTTATTTTGGACTGAAACCTTTTTCCTTGAGCTATGAATTTGAAGCAGTGCACACTAGTAGATTTTATTTTTGGAAGCTTAAATATCCC
Source organism: Acanthosepion pharaonis (assembly GCA_903632075.3). Lineage (NCBI taxonomy): Eukaryota > Metazoa > Mollusca > Cephalopoda > Sepiida > Sepiidae > Acanthosepion > Acanthosepion pharaonis. The sequence continues at coordinate 2,847,921 of CAHIKZ030001879.1, forward strand.
TCCAAATTTCTGTGAATTGTCAATTGGTGGATCCCATGTTGCATGCCGAGAAAGTGCATCTCACAAATCAATTTACTGAGTTCATTTCTCATTCAGTGCTCCACTTTTGTAGCCTTGAGCCACCTAAGTCTGAGTGTTCTGTATATGATGGTGAAAAAGGCCATCTCAAAAACTGATTTATTGCATCAGATTCTCACTTCATGCTCCTAACTCTTGACTTGTACCATACTAAGTATAGATGCTATTTATAATATGATGGTTATAAAATTCAATGCTTCACTAGTGAAGTATATTTGATTCTCACTGAATGCCTTATTACTGCAGCCTTATACCAAACTAAAAAAAAATTAAATTATTCTTCTTTTTTAAACCCAGATCCCCTCAGGATGTAGGCAATGATAGATTTCCACAGATTTTTTTATTTTCTGTGAATTTTTATAACTTCTTGGGGGAAATAGTGAAGTGGTTTTCCAATAACTTCTCCATGGTTTTGAATTCAAAGTACTCCTTCTGCAAGACTGGTTGCCACCCAAGGCTAGATGACTGAGTCTACACTACTATCTAATCCCTAGCTGAAAGTGGGAGAAGTCAACTCATGCTTTTTCTAAGGACATTAGTGTGAAAGTGAACACAGCAGGCTTGGGTGGAATTTGAACTAGGTTTGCCTATTTCATTTTCCCTGCAAACTACATGAATTTGCAAACAATTATGTTGGACAATAAGCGGTACTGAATGAAGATAACAAAAGATAAATGTGACAAAATATGACATATAAAAAAAGAAATTTGGTAACTGTTACATTATCAAGTTGTCAATGAAAGGGTTTTGAGTGCAATCCCTATTCAGGATGTCAGATGAAACATTAAAAAGAACTGTATGAATAAAATAAAAGTTTCTTGATGAATACTCAAAACGTCACTGATTGAAATACTGTAATCAATAAAGATGAGAAAGCTTATCATAAATAATTCATGCAATAATAATTCTTCTATAAAATAAAGGTTTATAAAGGTTTCTCTTCAAACTGGTGATAAACTTATCAGTACTTTTGCTTTGTTAATCAAGCTCCCATCAAAATGGCCTTTGTCAAATCAATACTAAGATATTTGTATTAACTCTCAACTTTGAACATTATAAATCAAATAAAAGTTGTGACCCAGAGGTGAAAGTAATTATAGGAATGTATTTTCAATGAAACAATAACTTAAAAATATCTTAAGGTTTTCAATATAAGTGTTAAAAAGAGAACAATGACTGTTGCCTTCTTAAAATGGATTAAAAATATAATGCATCAATTTGATATGTATATTTGAAAAATCTTAATAAAGAAAAATCAGTTCCCTAGCAGGGAATGAACCTGCATCCTACTTGGTTGGGAAAAACAGCACATGAACCAGTGTTGTTTTGGCAGTGGTAATGGATAATCTGGAAGACAGAACCTTGTTAATGTTGAATGTTAATTCCTTCTCCACCTTGACAAACATAAATCCAAGCATCAAAAAAAGAGGGTATAAGTTTGGGGTAAATAAATGTATAATATATTTACATATATACAAAAACTGGCAATTTCTATCTGTTGCTGTTGTTAAGGAAACAGAGAGAGAGAGAGAGGGAGAGAGTGATGAAATTAGATGCAAAATAGACACTTGGTGGTGGCTGCACCTTTTACTGTGTCACCATTAGTGGTGTCCCTCTCTCAGTGTGTCAATGTTGACATCAAATACTGCTGTGTAATGGGTCTGTTTGAATTTGAACATATATAGTTTTTAGTTGGCTCAAAATTTAATTTTCAATTTTTGAGTGGGAGTGGCTTTGATTGGTCATAATATATTATTATTTTGTTTTGGTTAAAGTGGATCTGTGCATGGAACCAATGCACAGAAAACGTATTTATGCAGTATGAATTAGGTCGTCAAGCAATCAACATCTGATTTGTTTTTTCTGTGGTCAAGGTATGGGAAACAGAACAATTTGTTCAAACATCCAGCCTTAAGTACTGATCAAGAACACTCTCCATAGGTTAAATCTTTTTAAAAAAGCAGTAAAAAAAACTAGCATTTTAGGTGACGTTAGGGTTTCCAGATGTTCTGTATTTTCTCTTCAGTACTGAATAATTGAATGAAAAAAACAAAGTTATCTATGAAACAAACTTGAAAATTGACAAAATCCACATTGAAAGCTTTAAGTCCTTTTAATAGACAAGTTTTTGATCTTAGATACACAGGCCAATAAAGAGATTAGTGCTTCAGGAAAAAATATATTGAGAGTAACAATACAGTTTAATATAGCTGGAAAGCAAGCAGTAAAAATTTGACTTTTTTCTGTCTTTCTCTTTTTAACCTCCCACTTTTTCTTTCATGCTCCCTGAGCAAATGGGAAAGAACAAGAAAACAAATAACTCATTGTTTTTTCTGTTTTCCTTGCTAAGCAAAACAGGAGCATTTTTTACTTGCACTTCTTAAATAATATTGCATGTTTACAATTTACCATAATTAATTTTATATTACACAAAAATTATTTATCCTGGAAAAAAGTAACATACCCTGCAAATTATAATTTATGATAATATTGTTAAAGTGGATAGGAAAATATAGAATTAAATTATAATTAAATTTTGTATTAAGATATTTAACCAGTATCTCTTTTAATATTATTTAATAGAATTTTATTTTGACCAAAGCTATATTGGTGAGATATGTTTAAACAAGAATTTTCCAAATTGTCTTATAAATTTACTATTCTGTTTGATTTTAATCCAAATTTAAATCATGGCATTATATATCTGTCTATAATGTAAATATCTGTATAATTAAATAGTGGACATTATATATATATATCTATGTATATATAATATATATATATCAAGAACAATATTAGGGGAAAATGTATGACAAAGTGAAAAAGTCTTGTGAAGTGTTTAGTCTGATTCTTAAAGGATGAAATGCAACACAAGAAAATATTTGCTGGTCTAGCATTTATATATATCACGTATATAATACATTAAAAGATTCCCTTTCTCTACTATGCACTGATAGCTTAGGGGTAGAGTCTCTAATTGATGCCAAATCAGTTGAGTTTTGATCCTGGTTTGAAGCAATCGGATGTCTAGCCACACTGATGAGATGTGATACAGTGATCAGGCTGTCTGTGGATGAGTTGTTCTCATTCATCAGTTGAGCACTATGAAGAAAGGGAATTTATAACAGCTGCAGCTCCTGCTTAATGCATAGCTCTTCATCAGAATTGAGCACTCTGGCTGCTGGTCTAGCATTTATACACATCACATATATAATATGTTAAAAGATTCCCTTTTTCTGCTGTGCGCCAATAGCTCTGAATTATGCCATTCAGTCAAGTTTCGATCCCGGCTTGAAGCAATTAGATTTCTAGCCATACTGATGAGCTGTGATACAGTGAAACAGGCTGTCTGTAGATACATATATATATATATATATATATATATATATATATATATATATATATATATATTAAATAAACTAAGAAAAGACCAACTGGCTTATCTGGTTAGCTGACTCAAGAGCTTTGCATCCAAGTTTTACTAAGCTGTAAAAAGATAAGTCACTTGAAGTTTTCTTAATTTATTGAATATTATAGGTGGAGTTGTCTATTGAGCACTTTTTGGCAGAACTTGAAAAAGACATGTAAAATTATTGTAATTTTTATGCATTTTTTCTGTTGTATTATTATTATTATTATTATTATTTTCTTTGATTTCTGTTGTATACATATCATATTTCATTCTGGGTCCCAACCAGAGACCTAAGGGCAGAAATGGCTTCATGACATTTTCCACTGATCATTTTTGTAAAAAAAATAAGATCATACACATTTTACATAGGTAAAACTGTTTGTAATGTGTGAGCTGTATTTGTGAGCAAAACTTTTTGTATTTCTTTAAGGTATAGACTATCAGGAATCCCTTCAATGAGTCTATCAGAACCTTATCCAATCAATCCAAGGACTCCAACTACTATTTATTTTTATTTTTCATCTACTACTACTACTACTACTACTACTACTACTATTATTATTATTTTATTTCCTTTGATTTATTTTCTAGATAAAGCCCTCCGTAAGGTGAGGTATTATTATTATTATTTCATATTTATTATTCTATTTTTTGAATTATCATATAAGACATTTTAACATTAAATAATATGAACAAAAAAACATTATCTTTAATCTCTAAATGATTCAATAATTTAATCTATATAAATATATATTTTTGAAACAAACATTATTTATTACAGTTTTTTCTCTATTTTTATTATTATCATCATCAAAATAACCATGCTGATAATGGCGCTCTAGTGGAATCCTAAGACCTTTGAAGGATGTGACTTGCAGCAAACTATGTGCTAAGGTTCCTGAAATCTGAGACTGGAAGTCTGCAGCAAGAAATAAACATGTTTAATGAAGTATTTTCAATTCCCTAAGAACCCAGAAAATTGTAAAGGATCTTTTGAATCAATTACAAAGAGCTGCACTGAAGTCAATACTTGTCAGTATCCCTCACCTTTTCCTATGAGTTACATGCCTGGCTTCTTCCTTCATTCTGAGATAAATTGAAATCATACACTTGACATTTTGGCTTTTAGGCCTCATATATTGCTCATACCTTATTTAGAAATTCAGCATTCACATAAAAAATTCTCTCATTTCAGTTCATTAGCTTCCATCTTTGGCACCATCATTGGCAATGTAAATTTTTAATTGACAAGACTCCTTGCTTCCTGTTGCTTTAAACTGAGTCCCTTGAACAAAAAGTAGATTGCTATCTTAACAAGGACATGAGGTGCAAATCGTGCTACACAGAAATATATATATATATATATATATATATATATATGTATATATATATTAAGAATTGGACAAAGTCCGACAATTTATTAAAGACATTTTCATGTTTAACATTCTTTTTATAGATACAAGTATTTAAGTAAATGCTCTGTTTATAATAAACAGTATTAAATAACATTTACCGGCCTGAATGTCCAAGAAATTTTCATAGAAAATATTAGTCCTTTGACAGGATTCGAACCTGCATCCTATACGGAACCGTCATTTACACTGACATGCCTTAACCAAGTCGTCCACAAAGGTTTGGTAGGCAAGGTCGAATTTACTGCTTATAAACTTCAATCTTCCATGAATCTCGTACATTCATAACTGCTCATGGTGTATCAAATGTAAACAAATGATGTCATTCATATTGTCTTTTTACAGATATAATCTATTTTGAAATTTATATATATATATATATATATATATATATATATTCTATCAATAAAATTTTTATTCTTATATATAAATACTTGTTACAAAATAAAATTTTTACATTTGCCTGGGTAAGATCCCTCAGAGGACAAAACACTTTGGATATGATAAGTTTCCTTTTTGTCTTTATTCACACACACACACACATGCATATATATATATATATATATATATATATATATATATATATATAATGGTACTGACATCTAGTTCTCATTCAGTTCCATTGTAAATATAAATATATAACACTGCAATGTAATATTTGAAGTTCATAGTAAGTTATGAACTCATTTTTTTAATGTACAATTTTCATTGTTGTTGAAGTCTTGGGTTATGTGCTAAGGACAAGGAAGGAGATTATGTTAAAAAATAAATACCTTGACATTCCAACCAGTATGCTCATCTTGGGTGTTATAGTCTTATTCACTTTTCACATATGGCCCAGTGAATGAAAGTGTTTGGTAAAACATATCTCTTTAAATGGCTGCTCTAAGTTCAATCCCTGCATCTGTTAGTACTCATAAGTTACATACTATGGCTCAGTGGAAGAAACAGACCATCAATGCAAACGTAAATAAGACTGATGAGTATTAACGCATATGAAAAGTAGATGCCTTTTATTTAAATTGCCATGCATTCTTCGGAAAACTAGTGGAATGATATCCTGTTGCTGTCTTCTCAGTTTTCAGATTTTTTTTCTTTTACACTTTTGAACAAATGAACTTGGAATAAACAAGTCAAGCAGTTCTCCTTGTTTTTCTTACTGAAACACCCCATTAAAAATATTATACAAAGTAGCTTTCTTTTACTGGGGTAAGAAAGGCTGTGATTGGTCAAGACTGGTAGGCAAAAGTACAAAAATTACTATATTTTGAGGTATTGTAACCTAGAGAAGGTTACTGAATAGAATAATCAAATGAAGATTGGTAATGAACAATAATACTTAGGACAAGAACAACACATATAAGATTCACCAGCAGTGTATAGAAGAAGTAGTCAACTGCTAGAAGTGAGTCAAGTGAATGCCACAATAAATCTCCAACTGCAGACCAACATACAGTATTTACTACTGTATTTATGTGAATGGGGACATACCCATTATCATCCGTAGGTATACTACAACAAATATATAACAGTGAACACTTACAGCAAGACAGAAATTATTTTTATTTGTATATAATTTGGAATGTATGAAGATATACAGAATGATTCATAAGTCAGGTTAACATTGAGAAATTAATTAGGTATTTTGATTACTACTTATTTTTATTTATATTTTAATTAAAAAGAACAGAAATATAAATATTTTTAACTACCATATATTGTGGTATACAAATCAGCCTGGCATACAAGTCAAGCACAAGATTTTTTACTCAAAAGTTAGGCCTATACCTACCATATATTTTGCAACCCCCCACCGAACATATGGTAGGCTACTGGTAAATGAAGTTAGGCTACAGTATACAATAACCTGTACCAAATCTACATGAGGTCACACCACTTACCTGCATATTGAGACACTAACTGTGATAACTTTTTATATATGGTGTATAGCAATCAACATCCAACCCACAGTAGGTATTGTATATTGTATTGGTATAACTTAGTGAACATTTGAAATTCATCAGGTCTACTGATTAAAGTCAATATCATCTCCTAAAAATTATTAATATCATAGATTACACATCATACCAGGTAGTTTTTTGATAGTACTGTTATGTATTGTGATAGTACTGTTATTTATCATATATTAATCTTATTGTAAAATACAGTATCACTCATCTGCCATTTGAATCTTAGTGTATCAGCTGTTGGACATGATGTATGCTGTAGTGTTAATAGTACACTGATTTTGTGTTACTATTTTATACTAATTTCTGTGTTAATATGCCAAATTTGTTCACCAAACACAAATTTTAGTGGCATATATTTGGCAGCCTGCCGGAGGTATGGTAAGTGGTGTACAGTAATTGTTAGGTGTTCTGTCCCACTTGTTTACAATTTGGTGGAAAAGATTTGCATTTTATACCCACCATATAAATCGACTTCTAGTTTGGGAAATATTTTTAGGCTTTTTTTATGGTATTTGTTTAACTCCTTTTCTGTGCACAGGCAGACAGTTTGTTCACAGTAAATGTTACACATTATTCTAACATTTTGTGATATAAACGAAATTTTCCTAGCAGCTCAAATAGATTTTATGCCATATCTTATTGAACACACACACACACACACACACACACACACACACACACACACACACACACACACACATTGTGGTTGAAGCTAATGGTGATTTTATTGACTATATATACTCTTTAGTATTTCAAGATATTTTTGTGTAATTTTAGTAAATGTTCTGTTTAAATTTATCCATTGCACCTTGTATATGCATTGTATAGCAAACAACCTCCAACCCACATTAGTATGTTCCCCAAACACAAATTTTAGTGGAATATATTTGTGGCAGCCTGCCAGAGGTATGGTAAGTAATGTACAGTAATTGTTAGGTGTTCTGTTCCACTTGTTTACAATTCGGTGGAAAAGGTTTGCATTTTATACCTGCCATATAAGTCGACTTTTAGTTTTGGAAAGATTTTTTAAGCTTGAAAACTCGACTTTACTGTACATATAGAAAATGCAATGAAATGACCTTCATTTTCTCCTATGAAGCAGACATTTTTTGTTACAGGTTGTAAAATGTTTGGCTACACTACAGTGTTTGAATTCTTTCTCGGATGTTATCTTTAAACTGTTGGATGATCCAGTACTTAATGGTATGATGATCCAGTAATGGTATGATGATGCAGAACTTAATGGTATAAAACTAATCCTGTCAAGTTTGATCCTGTGAAATAAAAAAAAAAAAAAAAAATTAGTACCGTGAATTTCACAAAAATTATTCAATTATTAATGAATTTTACAGATTATTCCATTTGGATTTTTCTTATTAAACATTTCTAAATGATAAATCTTAAAATCTGGAGCAAAATTAAAAAAAAAAACAATTAATCAAATTTTTAATATAGTTAAGCCAGTTATGGGTCAGCAGATAGATACATACATACATACATAGATATATATATATACATGCATATATACATGGTGATTGCCACATCTTACTCAGATGAGAGTCACCTTCTCACTTTTCACCTCACTTGTAATGACTTCTGTCTCATTTCAGCATCTGTGGCCCCTAAGATGATTCTTGAGACCAGCATTTGATTTCATATGTACCATGGATATTTGACAGATTAACTCTGTATCATTGATTGGGTTGATTAGATCTGTTTGCCCTACAACTAGCCTGTGTACCACCATGTCCCTTCTCTGTCCAGATGATGACCTGCAAACCAGCACAAGTATTGTTGGCAGGACGACGAGGCAGATTGACATAGTTGGCTTCTGGTTGTAACAATGACCTTACAGATGGGTTACATAACCTGTGCTTGACAACAGCATGTGCTCAAGCACACCACATTTCCAAAACTGCATATTTGTTGGCAAATCAGAGTGAGTGCCTCTTCAGTAACCACATTTGATCTGAGCATTCCTGAGACATTTGTCCTCAAAGGCATTACATCCCTCCCTTATAAAGTGCATCCACTTACATGCGTTCATACTGACATAGATACTAATTACTCATGGCAAAAATTATGAAATTAGCACACTTAGAAGATGTTCACCTTGGTTTTTTTATTTAGCAGTAAATAAATTAATCACAGATAAGATGCAAAACATTTTTTTATTTCATAGCTAAACACTCTGACTTCATAAAATCTTAAACAAACTAGAGAAAGATATTATAGAATAACCCATTATGAATGAAAATGTTATGAAATTCATCAACAAAAATTTGCAATTAATACTTAGTTGTCTCTTCTTGAGCATTTATGATAGCCTTAAATTTTTCAGGCATGGATTTCACTAATTTGAAGCAATATCCCTTATTGAATTAGTTCCAAACTTTGGTTACAGTTAATAGATCTTTTTTGGTAGATGGAGCCTTCTCATGGAACATTTATTTTAATTTCCACTGTAAATTTTTCCTTTTCATTTTGCTTTGTGACATGATGTATTTTATTATCTTGAAAAAATTACTTCATCATCACCAAACCAATTTTCTATTGAGAGAAAAAGAAAATTATCCAGGATTTCAGTGCATTCATTGTTGATTACCTCCAAACTTTTTGTTTTTAAGCATTTTACCCCAAGCAAAGTGGAAGTGCCACTAGTTTGCAGGGGGTTACATAGAGTGCAGGTGTGAGAAAAAAACTGTGTATAGGAGGAATGAAGAAAGGATAAAAGATGAACAGTGTTCAAAAATCAGATGGTGATTGACATTGCATTTTAATTTTTGAAGATTTTAGTTATCAGGGAAGAAAGTAAATGGAAGCAGGAAACGCAAGAAAATAAGCTGTTGGAGTAGAAGTGGTGGTTACATTTAACTATTTCAATGGTAAAAGGGTGGACCCTAGATGCTAGTCTAGTAGCACATTTAAATTTATGCAGTTGGCACAACAGAACAGTTGCCATGAAAATATTTGCAGAAGAGACAGAGGGAAGTGATATCTTGTTTGTGAGAATGTGACTGGAGTCAAGATGCAAAGTCAGTATCAATTACATTGCAGATCCTTCTTTGGATTTTGTTGAGAACCTTGAGATGGACAGCTGGGGCACCAGACTAGATATGGATAACTGGTAGCCTTGTAGATATGTAAGATGGACTCTGACAAGAAAAAACATTCTGGCACAACATGGTGAGCCAACTTACCTTGCAGCAGATGCAGCCGTTGATTCACTGTAGTTGTTCCACTTCAAGTCATTTGAAAGTGTGAGGCCAAGAAGGCACAGTGAGACAGTGAGTTGTTCCACTTCAAGTCATTTGAAAGTGTGAGGCCAAGAAGGCACAGTGAGACAGTGAGTTGATCCACTTCAAGTCATTTGAAAGTGTGAGGCCAAGAAGGCACAGTGAGACAGTGAGTTGTTCCACTTCAAGTCATTTGAAAGTGTGAGACCAAGAAGGCACAGTGAGACACACATTAGCACTCCATGATGAATGGAGTGCTAATTTTTATGTGCACATTGTTTATATCTACAAACACACTTTCCCTGATACTGATTACTTCCCCACCATAAATATCAGGTCATCCCATAAGTTCTGTCCGAATTTTGAATAAAGAAAACAAGTGACCAAATGTTACATTTAATTACAGATTCAATCAACAATGTATTTTCCCTGATTATCTATGACTTCCTTCCATCTATAAACAAGCTTACTAATTCCATTACTGTAAAATTCTTTTGGCTTTGATTCAAACAACTCACAAATGTCAGTTTTAACCTCTTCCTGTGTTACAAATGCTGTTTCTTCCAAATGATTCTGTAAGCTATGAAACAAATGGTAGTCTGAAGGAGCAAGATCAGGAGAATAAGGTGGATGAGGAATTTTCTCCCAACCAAGTTCTTCGATCTTTTGTGACGTGATTCTTGCTGTGTGGGGTCGCACATTGTCCTGATGAAACATCACCCCTTTTCAATTTACTAGAGCAGGTCTTTTTTACCTCAAAGCTTGGTTCAAATGCTCTAATTGTTGACAGTATATTTGAGCATTAATTGTTGCATTAGGTGGTAAAAATTCAAAGTGGATTATTCATTGGCCATCCCAACAGATTGAAAGAAGAACCTTTTGCCCATGAAGTTCCCTACTTGGCTGTGGCTGGGGTCCTTCCTCTTTACCAAGCCACTGTCTACAACACTTAACATTTCGATAAAAGATCCATTTTTCATCGCCAGTCATAAGTCTATCCAAAAAAGGTGAAACAAGTTGGTGAGAATGGAGAGAAGAGCAGATGTCAACTCAGGATTTGAGGTTGTTTTCAGACAATTCATGAGGCACCCATTTTCCAAGTTTAGGAACTTTTCCAAGTTGTTGAAGATGATGATGAACAGTTGTATGTTTTGAACTGAGAACCACTGCCAATTCCTCAACTGATAAAGCAGGATTTTCTTGAAGGGCTGCTTCAAGAAGCTTTTCATCAAACTCAACTGGACGTCCGGTTCAATCTTCATCTTTGTTATGTGGTCCGCCCCTTTTTCATATAAGTGGACTCTACCAGTATACCTGGACTGCTGCCGTTAAATACCCAGAGTTAGACAGTCAGGGGGAGTAGTCGGAAAAAGAGAGAAAATATATGAACGGAGATAGTGTGAGGTAGCCTCTTGTAGAAGTCAGTTACAAGCACGTAGACTCTAAGGAAGTCCTACTTTGAGACTGTATATATCTATCTGTATTTGCTACTAACCGTGTTCCTGGATTTACTAACTGTATTACCCTTTGTATGATTGTGTAAATACATTTTATTTCTTATATTTAATTATTGCGTTTGTTCTTCATTGGAGACCGAATTCATCTCGGAATCCACAAAAATCTTCAAGGGTGAAATCTCCACCTCCGAATTTTGCAAACCATCTTCTGCAAGTTCTTTCATTCACACATTCCTCTCCATAAACTGAGTGAAGGTTTCTAGCTGCTTCGGCTGCTGAGTTTCCTTTCTTGAACTCATAAAGCATTATGTGCCTCAAATGATTCTTGGGTACTTCCATGTTAGCAGGGTTTTAATCAAACATAGTTTAATTTTATTGTTCTCTGAAATAAAATTTGATCAGTTTAAATGCATCTAAACATAAAAATAATGTTCAGCTCCATTAGACATTATAAAATACTCTTTAAATTTTGGTCATTTTAACAAAAAGTTAAAATTCAGACAGAACTTATGGGATGACCTGATAAATCAAATTTTAAAGTTCGCTTAGGCCAAGGAAGGTATCATATATATATACATCACAGAGATTCACCTGCCACCTATCAGGAAGAGTGCCATCAGACAACACATGCATAAGCAACATAAGGATCATAGTAAGCATAGACAATACCCAAATACTAGTTACCCAAATCATAGTAAGCATAGACAATACCCAAATACTAGTAAAATCAAATAGTAAAAACAGACTTACAATCCTCAAAGCAATACTCATATAAGAAAAAACACCATCAATAAATAAAAAACAATTATAACTTAAGAGGCCACAACCTCAAATGTTATATGAAAAATAAAAATAAATAAAATAAACATGCACACAAATCCCATCTACTCACAACACCCTTTGCCTATATCACTACAGTCACTAGTTTGATGAAATTCATTTGTAAGTATCATCCCTGGTGATGATGAAAGTCAAAAGCTTGGACCATATTTCTTCCAAAATTATCTGAGATGGATTATTCATAATTTTGAAAAGTCAATCAATAAAATTAATTGACATGAAACATTTTTAATAACATTTCCGTTAATAAACATTTGCTGCTGAATACACACACACACACACACACTATATATATATATATATATATATATATATATATATATAATACCAAATTGTAATTGGTAGAGATTATTCCAAAGAGGACCTTTCAGTCCATATGAGAGCTCAATATAGAGCAAATTATAATAATAATTAGAATTAGAAAAAGACCTTAAAATCCATAGTCAGTAATAAATTTATTTTGATGACTATAAGTATATTTATCCCATCAGACTGACTACATTTTTTTTAGACAAGTAAAGTAATCAGTCTGATGAGATGAGTGTACTTATATTCATCGAAGTAAATTTATTACTGATTTTTAAGGTTTTTTCCTAATTATATATATATATATATATATATATATATATATATATATATATATATGTGTGTGTGTGTGTATGTATGTATGTATAGTGCATCTTTATATACATAAAGACAGTGTTCAATGTAAAATATACCAGAAAGAGCCAATATAAAATATAAGTAAAGCAATACTCATATATGATTGCTTTTTCATGGGCACTTAGATATTGATGCTGTTATCTCACAAAAATCCTCAGGTGGTAAGAGAAAACAGCATTCAAGCATCCCCATGAAACTTCTTGTGATGGAAAGCATTGACATATGAGTATTAGTTTACTTATATATTAGAATATTGCTGCCAGATATGATCTGTTGCTCCTGCTCAAAGGAGAATCAGCAATATTATTGGCCATCATCTGGAATCATGGTTTCAGTCATTTTCCTATCACCATAAAGACACTTTCCTGTGCCTTTTCTATAAACACTTTATCTGAGTGATACCTAGACTTTATGAATTTATTCAGTGTCTATTTTCATTGTAATATATTTGAGTCTGGCCTAACTCTTTATCACAACAAGCTATTACTCCTTTATTAGCTTCCAACAGATGAACCACTCACTCTTTATATTACCTTGGAGCCTTAATCTCTCTATTTCCCTTAAGCCCTACATACTTGTCCACTTCTTCCTTTGATATTTCACATAGATTTTGACATTCAATACTACTGCTTTGCCTACCTTGGTCTCAGGCAGTATCTGTATTATTTTAGAACCAATGTGTGCAATCACTATAGGCATACTACCTGTTAGATTCTGTTCAACAACTGCTGGCATGATCATTAGTTCTTCACTTTTCTCAGCTAACTCTGGTGGCAAAGTTACTTGGTGCCATAGACCTTCCATCTTATTGGGGCCTTCTAGCCTTCTAATGATCGCAACTGCCATACATGGGTGAAATTTATATCTTCCTCAGACAGGACCTCCATTTCCTTTGTCTTTCTTTTACCAAGTGGAATTTCTTCCTTACCAATTCTCAATGTTGGTGGGTTAAAGTAAATTACTGCATTTTACTTTTTCAACTAGTCTTCTCCAATTATCAATTCTCTATTGAGAATGGATGACACATAAATTCTATGAATCATTCTTAAGTCGGCCATTTGTACTGACAAGTCTATTTCCATTTTGCTACCATCTAGTTGGGAAATCTCAATATTTGCAGACTTCAGCTGAGCTTCATCTACTCCAGTTCATTTCAACTTAATACAAACAACACTAAACCTGTATCTATCAAAGTTCTAAGTAAATGTTCCCTTACCTTAATCTCACAAGTTAACTCTCCCTATGGCCTATATTAGTTAAAAGACTTCTTTTGGGCTTGGGGCCTTGTGTCCATACCTTTTTTTTCTTCTAACCAGACACTGTCTGCTAGTGTGCTCCTTCCAACCTCATTTGCAGCAACTTGGCTCCTCCAATCTGTTGCTTATTGGTGGCAAGCCTTCATTACTGAGACAGTCCTTGGCCTGGTGTTCTACCCAGTCAAATTCAAAATACACTCTTCCCTCAACTCTGGGGGTGATGATATATTGCCCTTCCCACAGGGATCAACCCTCATGATTGGTTGCCTCCTTTTCCCAATCTTCATTTAAGTCCGGACACCTAACCTTGCCTTCCACATTCACTTTTAATCTCTCCCTTAGGTCTACTGTTCTCAGTTCTCCCTTTTCTCCTAATCGCCCTAACCTTGTGAGCAATGCCTCACTCATTCTGGCCAAAGGAATCATATCGTCCAAAGTTCCTGGGTAATCTCTAGCTACATCTTCCCTTATACAGCATGTCAGTAAAATACTCTGCAAGCTGCATTTGCAGCACAGGTTCTCTTCTTTTTGCAGGGTCAGAATAAGCCACCCTTGCAAGAGCTGACATTTTTCAGTAAATATAAATATCCACACTGGATTCAGGAGTTTGTTCACATTATTTCTCTTTGTTTGCACAGAAATCTCAATTGAAAAGTAAACCAAACTCAACCAAGTAAAAATGGTTACAATCCTTGAAGTCGGTCACTTACAATTAGGCTTAACAAAAATTAACTAACTCAGTCATGGCCTTTGCTGATTAAATGAACATTGACAAGCAACTCTAAAACTAATGACTTTTCCACTAATGTTTATTTTTCTATATGTAAGGGAACATTTTAATTGGTTCAGGTGTATAAGTATTTAACTTGATACAAAAAGAAAAATATATGCCTGCTTATAAATATAAATGAAATTGTGACGAAAAATAGTGCATTGAAGAGTGCTTCTTAATCAAGGGAGATTAGATTAATCTAATCCTCATTTTTGCTTTCTCACAATTGTGTCTATATACACACACTGGATTCAAGAGTTTGTTTGCATTATTTTTCTTTGTTTGTACAGAAATAACGATTGAAAAATAAAATAAACTCAACCAAGTAAAAATGATTTGATACAAAAAGAAGACAAATATTCCTACTGATATATACGAATGAAATTATTTACACTATTTACACACAGACTATTGTTCTCATTGATGTTATTAAAAGATTTCGCCTTTGTGCCCTTCAACCTTCATCAGGTGTATATCAGTATGAGTAACCTATCCAACAACAAAGATGAGGACAATAGTTAATGTGTAAATAATGATAACTCATTCCAGAAATTCAGATAGAAACAAATCAAAGTATGAACAAAAATAGTACATTGAAGAGTTCTTCTTAATCAAGGGAGATTAATCTCCAGTTTTACACTTTCACCATTGTGTCCATATACACACTGGACTCAAGAGTTTGCATTATTTTTCTTTGTTTTGCTCTTTGTCCTATCATTTTAATGTAGATATTTTCATTTATGTCTCATGAAATAGTTCAGGGGCAAGAGGACTGAATTAGATAGGATAAGGGATATTATTTAATCAACAATATTTGATGGCGATTTGTTAGTTTTCATCTCAGAAAAGTTTTTTTTTAATAGAGCGTGGATGTAATCTCAAGACCTGATTGATGAAGAGCAAACAGCTTGTAAGATATGTCAACTGAAAAAAATTCCTCATTTTAATCAGGGGAAAAGTTTGTCTATACTGAAATGCCTGAAATTAAAAGGAAATATTAATAACTGTAGAATACATTTATTTATAATATGATGAATATATCATTGAATAACATAATAAAATCTCACACCACCAAATTAGTTATTGTAAATATTTGTAATAAAAACACATTTTATAGACTGCAACTTACATATAAATCATGATAATTTTACCAGCATTTGTTAATATCAATTTTATTGGGAAACATTGACTTGCATAAATTTGGCATATATTATATACTAGCAGTAGAGCCCGGCATTGCTCGGGGATGTAACAGTAAGAGATAGATCAAGTATCGACCATTATAAAAACTGAAAAATAAAATTGACAAAGTTTATTGTTTAAGGTTGACGGACACGCATGTCTTAATTATTTTTTTTTTTTTTTTACGAATTGGTCAAACCCAAACTCAAACAAAAACATTATTTTCAATCGTTATGAGTCTACCGATTGAATAGAATTTTATTATAAACAATTGTCTTGTAAATGGAATTTTTAAAGCATTCTGAATGTAAAAATAAAGAAAAAAGTGTGCAAGACAATAAGAAACACTACCTGCCAAAGAAAAAAGTGAAGTTTTGTTGAAAAATGTAGGAAATCTGATCCCATATATAAACGAACACACACACACACACACACACACACACACACACAACCTGGGTTTTATAATAAGTATAACTCGATATGAGTTGTCCCCCTTTCATTCTTGCAACAGCGATGCGTCTTAATTGTGTTTTCAAATTGATTTCGTGTAAAAATAATTGTGTTTTTCCAATTTTTGGTGCAGTCAGAACCACCGCAAGGTAATTTTATGTAGTCCTGTGAAGTTTTGTTGAAATCGGTTGAAAAATGTAGGAAATCTGATCCAATATATAAACGTACAGACACACACACACACACACACACACACACACACACACACACACACACACACACACACACACACACACCTAGGTTTTATAAGTATGATATATAATATATATATATATATATAGTGTATTGGAGCAGCAGATCATTGTTCAAACATATATTGTTAAATATAACAGAAACAAATGTCTATTATGTTTGATCATGAGCCATTCTAAGCTTTGTAGAGTTGCATTAATTTCAGGAGAAAATAGACAAAAACTGTTGAATATTTGTATATTTTTTATGATGCTGTTCCTCAATAATAACGGAATGCTATTCCATGACAGTTATCATTGCATAGCAAACTTCTATGTCAACATAACAGAATATCATATTTGATGGTTAATATCTTTCTTGAAATGTCCATATAACCACTCTGAAGATGGCTCTTGTGAGCCGAAAGCTTAGATCAAGGAACTGCATAATAAAAATATATCCAAACATTGGACAGTTTTTGTCTTTATTTTCTCCCGAAATTAAAGCAACTATATGAAGCTTAGAATGGCTCATGATCAAACATAATAGACATTCATTGTCTGTTATATTTAACAATATATATTTTAATTATATATATATATATATATATATATAAATCTAGCATATATATATATATATATATATATATAAAAATATATATATATATATATAAAATCTGGCATATATATATATATATATATATATATATAAAATATATATATATATATAAAATCTAGCATATATATATATATATATATATATAAATATAAAATATATATATATATATATATATATATATATATATAAATATATATATATATATAAAATCTGGCATATATATATATATATATATATATATATTAAAAACTAGACACCACCAATAATACTTTTGACAGCAACAAAAAATTCATAATCCTATCCTCTGACACACTTTCTACAAAATTTGTAAACAAATTAGTCATTTCTAATAGTAGAATATATGTTTTACTTTATCATCAAAAGTCTCAAGTTGATATCCAGCAAAAAAGTTGACCAATATTAACTATGCAGATGATCTAGTTATCACTAGACACCATTACTAATATCACTGCTTGCCTACATCATCTAGAAAATGTTGCTCTATGTCAATGCCTCTAAAACAGAATTGATAAGTTTCATCCAGCAAGTCTCAATACAAACTGTTTCAGGTAAATCAATAAAATCTCTTGAATCTTTTGCATACCTAGGAAGCAAAATAAATTCTACTGAAAAAGATATGAAAGTTTGCATAGCTAAATCCTTGAGCGCTTGGAATAAAATGAATGTAATCTGGAAATCTGATCTAACAGACAACCTCAAGCAGAGATTCTTTTGCAACACTTCAGAGGTAGTTTTAATGTATGGTGCCACTGCTTGGACATTAACTAAAAAACCACTTTGATGCTGAGAGCTATACTTAACATCTCTTGGAGACAACATCCAATGAAATCACATCTCTGTGGACCCATCCCTGATATTTCTACACTCATACACAAAAACAGAATGTGATTTTTCGGACACTACTGGTGAGTAAAACAAGAATTTGCAAGGGATCTATGATTTATCTATGCCATGGCATAAGACAGGTTGGTTACCCAGCAATCGCCTACATTGACCAGCTATGTTATGACACACAATGCCACCCTTCTGACCTTCTGACTTTGATGCAGGACTGTGATGGTTGTCATGATAGATTCCTGAATGTCCAACCAAATACTGTAGAATCTTTACCACCAGGTCCAAGACAATTGGGGATATAATTAGGGGGGAAAAATAAATCCAACATCAATTCGGATGCAAGTACTTATCAAATAATTTGCTTACAATGTAAAAACATTTATATCAGAGAGACATCACAAAATCTAAAAGCTTGTATCAACAAACATAAAAGAGATTCATGTTTAGACAACCATTCAAACTCTCTCATAATACACAGGAACAAGACTAGACATAAATTCAATTTTACAAATGCTGCCTTAATCAAAAAAGACTATAATTCATTAAGTTGAATGTGCTTCGAGTGATTAATAATAACAATAACACTAGCTACAAACACATGTCAAAAGTATTATATTACATCACCAACCTTTATTGAATCCTTTCTTAAAGAATCTAACGTATGTGTATCTAAAACAAATGGTATATATGTAAAAAGATTTCCAAATTGACATGTGAAAAACCAACAAACATAATGTCTACTAGACATACACATACTTATCAATATAAATCATTATTGGAATCCCACATAGACAAACTAGAATTATTTTACACTTACTTTTGAAGTAATATTTATTGTTTTTCAGTTAGGCTTGGAATTTGTTATTTTCCTTGGAAATTTGAATGGATGCATTGTCTCTTGTTGAATAGGCAAAAATCTATGAAGGAACAACTGCTGAATTTATATGTGCAAAGAAGAAATGTCTTTTGACCATTGTTGACAAATTTATGAAATATAGAATTAAGATGTTTACTGTTTTTCTTTAAATGTGGAATTGTACTCTTATTACATCATAGACACATTGTTTTTGAGAATCCTAAAATTTAGGATTGTCTTTGGTTTCCAACAGTTGATAAATATAGTGATGAAACAAACTCATTCGCAGCAATGGGGGCAACAAAAGTGATTCTATATTTTTTAGTATGTGATTCACCTCAGATAGTATGTGATTTACCTTGTGTATTATATAATTTACCTTGTATTGTATATCATTAACCTTGTATGTGATTTACCTGATAGTATGTGATTTACCTGATAGTATGTGATTTACTTTACATAGTATGTGATTTACCTCAGATAGCATGTGATTTATCTTGCATAGTATGTCATCTACCTTAGATAGGATGTGATTTACCTTACATAGTATGTGATTTACCTTGTATGTGATTTACCTTGCATAGTATGCGATTTGCCTCAGATGATGCTAAAATAGACTTGTGACTCAGTCTCCTTTAGGGAAGCCAACTGCATTGACTCGTTGACCTGAATGGTAACCTACTAGCTGAGTGCAGATCTGCCTTTCACCTGATGTTAGTGACTACCCCTAACATGTAAGCATGTGGTCAACCCAGCTGTAACTAGGATGTGCACACATTTGGAAAAAGCACTCACCTGAAAGGGAAAAAAGAGAGAGTTTCTCGTATCCATGTTCAGGGATGGCTTCAGAGCCTAACACACATTCACCAACAGCATTTGATGAAGTATGCAGTTGAATAAACGATATAATGTTACATATGAGAAAAACTGTCTCATGTTTTCATTAAAATGTATTACGATAATATCAGACATTGTGTTACTCTTTTATCTCATTATCATTTTTTGTTTCATAGCTAAGCTAACAGTTGGAACTTAACCAATATTTAAACCTATAATCATTCATCTTTTCTTTATTTAACACTGCAATTAATGAAGAAGTTTTTTTTTATCTTTTGTGTTCAGTGAATTGTCTGCAAAGATAATAAGGCAAAGTGGTAAAGCGATTCAGCTATGAATTTTAAGCTTCCTACTAGGCATTCTCAGATTGGAAAGGGATACAATGCCAGGCACCAGAAAAAGATTTTTAGAATATGGAAAAGAGGTATTAAAGATCCTTAAAAGGTGGTAAGAGAGATTTTTTCATACTCAGGCCATTAATACCTGCTGGATTTAAAATTTAGTCTACTCTCTTTTTCAAAAGCAATAAATCTATTTAAGAAAAATAAATAAATAAAAATGAATACAGTATAATTATATAAATATAATAATAATATAATATTCTATAATGGTATAATTTTGAATAAAAAGAAAAGAAATAAATCTATTTAAGAAAAAGGTTTTTGAAATATGGGGAAGAGATAATAAAGATCCTTATCTCTTGTGGCAAGAGAGTTTTTTAATACTGAGGCTATTAATGTCTGCCGGATTTAAAATGTGGTCCACTCCAAGTAGATCTTTTTCTCTATTAGTTCATATGATATTGATAGAAATTGTAAGATATTTTTCCTGGATAACCACAACAATGTCTATTGAATCATAACTGCTTTTACTGATAGATGGAACCACTATAGCTCCTTATTTCATTCAATGCTTATCAAAGATAGCCTACTGGAGTGGATCAAAAGAAAATTAAACTTTATAATTCCTTTATATATTATAAATTCCTTATAATCATGTATTATAATTATAGAATAAATTTCTTTCTAATTTATGCAATTCCTTTACAATAATGGATTTCTATCAAACTCTTTTCAAAATATGAATATTATAGATAAAGTTTTATTTCAAATAAAACTGACTTCTTTGTGATTGGATGCCATGATCTGAAAAAGCATGGACATGATCACTAATAGAAATTAATATGGTACCTTGCCATGTTGCAGCGGTTATCAAGCTAATTTTGCTGACCATTAATACTGTAATGAGTTTGATCATCATTGGGTTTCCCATTTTGGTGATATTTTGTCAAACTGAAGTAAGCTTAGTGAATATCAGTAAGATAAACCACAGTAGACTAGTGGCCAGCAAACTAGGCTTGAAGATGACAATTTTTTTTTTTTATAACAGCTTGTTTATAAGAAATTGTACTTAAATTTGATTTAATCTTAAGTAAATTCACAACTGAGATCAATGTGACTTAAGCAACTAAAAAAGAAACAAAAAACAAAAAAAAACATTGGCTATGGTCTGACCTGTAGAGGGATGGACTCTGTCAGGTCAACTTTGCCAACTACACATTCTGTATGAATGAATACCTACTCAGACATGTGGAGGATGCTAGTCATGTGCTCAGCTGTAAAATGACTCTATGACCATACCCAATCATGAGATTGATGATGATGATGATGAATTGTAAATCAAAATGTTAACTTTCCACACTGTCAAAGACAAAAGGTTAGGAAGGAAACTATAATAAGCACTAGAAAGAGTTATAATATTTAGTGGCCTTAAGAAGTCTAATTCCCTAGAAGACTATTTGAAGAAAATTTTTTTTATAAATTTCAGCCAACAATAATGTTGTTTAGTTAGTGAATGTCAAATGTTTCCTGTATAGAAAGGATTAATCACTATTGCCATTACTATTCAAGAATATTTCTTGGTGCCTTGATTACATGAATTTAAGCATGATACTAGATTGGCATCTAGGTCCCACCCGTTTGCTGCTGAAATAGCAAAATGCAACGTTCACTTCTACACCAAAAGTTTCTTTTCTCACACTTCACACCTGTGGAACTCTTTTCCATTTACTTGCTTCCCTGATGAATACAATCTTCAAAAATTTAAATGCAACATCAATCACCATCTTCTATCTTCTTGAACCCTGTTCATCTTTTATCTTTTCCTCAATCCTTTCTATGCTCAGTCTTTTCTCTCACTTTCACTACCTGTAACCCCCCTGCACACTAATGACATTCCTGCCTTGCTTGGGGTGAAATAATTAAAAAAATAGTTCTACCAGTTCTACTAGTTTAGTTGCATTAAAGTTTCTCTTGCCATTTAGATTTAAGAAGAATAATTTAAGCAATGATTTAGGCTACTTGTGAACTTTTTGTGAAGTTAAGCAACCTGAATATTACTCAAAAGTTGCTTATAAAAGAAAAAAAAAACATTTATTAGTGTCTGCTGCACTGGTATTATGACTAAAGGGATATTTCCCAAAAACCTCAAATGGACAACTAGCAAACTATGGTATAATACAGTATGGTATTCCTTTAAATACCTTTGTAAACTAAATATGGTATTTGTAATATGCTTACAGGTTACCCAAGTATTGAAATCACTAAGTTTTGCTCTGGAGCATCATTGATATTATGCTTGGAAATTTTTCACTGATGAATTGCAATAAATTCTACTCATGTCTTTTTTTAGATGCTTAATTTTTTTTTTTTGTCCATGAAAATGCAATCCAAAAAATGTTTATTTTTAAAACAATTTATTTTCAATATAGAAGTTTGTTTTATAATTTTTATTATGGCTTTTAGGATGAGAAGAAATGGGTTGGTTAATTCATTTTGCAGGTAGAATTTTTTTGTTTTATGCCGAGAAAAGAATTCTATCTTCTGGAGCAAGAGATAATTATCACCAGACATTCTAAAAATGTATATTAAGAAACTATGTTATCTACTCTCTGTTGTTAGGATCTCTCCCTCTTTCTTACCCTATCTGTCACTTTCTCTTTTCCTAATCCCTCTCTCTATGTCTCTGCCTTTTTCTCTCCTTTTTTCTCTCTTTTTCATACTCTCTTCCTATCTCTCTCTCTATTTTTGCCCTCCTTTCTGTTTTTCCTAATTCTTCTTTTCCTGTCTCTCTTTCCTTCAGACTCTATCCAACTTTCTATCTCATCTTCTGTATTTTCCTCATCTCTCTCTCTTTTCATCTCTTCTTATCTATTTCTCCACATTTTTACATTCTCTCTCATTTATTGTATCTCTCTCTCTTTCCATATCTTTTTCTCTAACTTGCTCTCTTTCCTTATCTATCCTTTTCTCTATTTCTCATAATCTACTTCTCACTCTCTTCTCCTCTTTCTTTATCCTTCATCTCTTTAACTCTTTCTTTGCTCCTCACTGTCTCACTCTCACTTGCTCAAGTCTCTCTCTCTTCTACCTTCTCCTTATTTCTCTCCTGTCTTTCTTTTGTCTATCTCTTTTTCCTATCCCATTCTTCCATCTATTTTTTCTCTATTTCTTTCCCTATTTTTTCACGTTCATAATCTCTTTTCTCATTTCTCCCTTCTCTCACTCTCCCTTTTTTCTCTCTCTCTTTCCCTATCTCTTTCTTACTTTTATCTCTTTCTTCTCTATCTCTCTCCATCTCTCTCTCTCAACCCCTAATTTTCTCTTTTCTTCTCTCTCTCTTCTCTCTCTATCCCTATCAGTCCAATTTTCTCTCCATATATATATATATATGTATGTATCCTCTTCATCTCCCTCCAGCTATGGGTAAAATAGCAGGACAGACTGGGTTCTATAGCCTTGGATGGCAACTGGTCTAGGAGAAGGACAACTCTGAATTCAAAACCTGCGGAGGGTCATTTGGGAACCTTGTGGCATGCATTCGGTGCACCAGGTTTCTGTATTCGTCCCCTCAAAAAGTGTGGCTGGTCCTGCATGAGGCCTTCACCACTATAATCAAATCTCATGTGCGGTGTCGGGATGTCGGTTTCCTGGGGACTTATCGGCCTGACCCTCATCGTTTAACGACGGAGAGTCGATTATTATATATATATATATATCCTTCTTCCCTTTCTCTCCCTTTTCTCCTTTTCATCTCTCTTTTTCCTTTCTCTTCTGCTCTGCCTCTCTTTCCTTCTCTTTCCCTGTCTCTCTTTCCCTCTCTTTATTTCCCTATCTTTTCACTTTCCCATTTATTTCCCTATCTCTCTCATATACCTCTCTCGGAATTTTTTTCTCTATATATATTTTTCGTATCTCTCTCTTTCTGTATATCTCTTTCTCTATTTTTTTTTCACTTTTCTTATCTCTCTTTTTCTCTACCCCCCTCTTTTTTCCACTATCTCTTTTCTGCTCTTTCTTTCTCTGTAACTTTCTTTTTTATCCTCTCATTTTGGCTCTCCCTCCCACTCTCTTCCTGTCTCTCTCTCTTTCCCCCCTCTCTCTGTTCCTGGAGCTGTCTTTCTCCAGATGCCCGTGCATGTGTTCCTTTTTAAGTCGGCTTATGCATTTACCTTTTGCATTACTTATCTACATCTATTGACAGTTTCTCCTCTCTCATTCCAATCTCTAAATTCTTTTCTTTTAAATTCATGGCTATCTGTCAAATCTATTTATGCTTCAAAGTTAAATGCTTACAGGTACTTAAATGCCCAAAGCAACATTCTTTTTTCTTTTCATAAATGCTATCTATCCACTTGTCACGTTATGACTAATTATTTCACAATGTTATTTCTAAATTAGCACATTTGTCTACTAATAAGAGAACATAACAGAATTGATAATATACATGATGTAGAGAATTGGTTAACAAGCAAACAGTACCTTTTCTTGCACTTCTCACCTGTGGATCTCCCTAATGATTTCTTGCTTCCCTGATAACTACAATTTTCAAAAATTTGAATGTAACATCAATCGCCTCCATGTCACCAGCCTCTCTTTCCCACTGAGAGTAGTTGAATCTACAGCAGATGAGGGTCATTTTCAAAGAGTCCTTATATTTTATCAGTGTAACTTCAGACTAGTTTTCTAGGAAGGTCTTTAGAAGATGAAATCCCTTCATCCTCATCACATAGCCAGTCTATAGCAATTATCTTTTGTAGCATTGCATCAGCATCTCTAGATTCTTAACAAAATCCAAAGAAGGGTCTGTAATATTATCAATCCTAACTAGGCATCTCAACTTCAGTTACTGTCTCACTGGTGTGACATGGCTTCCTTCTGCCTTTTCTACAAATGTTTTTAAAAGGCAACTGCTCAGATGAGCTTTTTTCCCCCCCATGTTGAACCAGACTACATGAATCTAAGCCTGCTATTACATTGATAACTAGGTCTCACTGTTTTACTGTTAGAACTAGCTCTTATGCAACCATCACTTCTACTCTAACAGTTTCTTTTCTCGTACTTCCCATCTGTGCAATTACCTTCCTATTTCTTGCTTCCCTGATAACTACAATCTTCAAAAATTTAACTGTAGTGTCAGTTGCCATCTTTTGTCTTCTTGAACCCTGTTCCTTTTTTGTCCTTTCCTAAATCCTCCCCACTTTCAGTCTTCTCATTCTCTTTCACTCTCCCTCCCTGTAACCCCACTGCATTCTAGAGGCATTATCACCTTGTTTGGGATGATATGATTCAAACAAAAAACACTTGTAATCCTGACTGAATTTAGAACTTTGATATTAATAATTAGATATGGCCACTATTACTATGATGATATCAAAAAAGGTAATTATTCTAATGTAGATATTTTCAGTCTAATGCATATTTCTAGAGTACATATTCACAGTTAAGAGAAAAAGTTTTTAGTATATAAAGTTTTTTTTTCTTTTGAGTGGATCTTTCAATCCTTCACTGAACTGAGGATATCTAATGTAATTGATCCTGACTTGGCATCTCAACTTCAGTCACTTTCTCACCAATGTTGTTCCCTCTATCTTTTATACAAATATTTTCATGGCAAATACTCTGAGAAGCATTTTTCTCTGGAACACCAACTGCATGAATTTATGTGTGCTACTAGATTGGCAACTGGTATATCCCAGAAAGGTATATATTTGAATGAAGTAGCTAAGTGGTTTTGGCTACTATAACCAAGTAAAATACGGTAGCAGTAATCAACTGGTACACGTTGTAGTTGCAGGTAAAAAGTGTAGATCAATGGCGTAGTCCAATGGGCTCTCCTCTGACTCTCCTACACATCCGTCAATATTTATGATGGACACCAGCCAATCATATTCCAGTGAGGGAGAACACAGGTGTATGCATATTCCATTATATCAGCAACTTTGTGTCACCATTTTACTGTTGAACTAGCTAGATGCGACTGCTACTTCTACTCTAAAAGATTCTTTTCTCACACTTCTCACTTGTGGAACTCTTTTCCAATTTCTTGCTTCCCTGATAACTACAATCTCTAAAATTTTCAAGAAAATGAAAAGTGACGAATCAGTGATAATTTTTCATCCTTTAATAGTCAGTTGTGGTTCATTTTATTTGTAACATATATAAATTTAGGGAGAAAAAGCAAATGTTGGAAAATAGTAAGGGTCGCAAAGCACTAGTCAGGACCCTCAATCAAATTTGATGCCAAATGGGATTAGGGGTAGTATGCACTGTTCCTGATAATAAGTCATATTTGGAATCGTATAGATCAGTGACTCCACTCATATGGTGTACACCCAACTAACAGTTTAATCTGAATATTTTGGGTTACAATTTGGAATTTTTGTGAGAAAAGTGAAAAATGTTTTGTGAAAACTAAACTGTATTATTTACACTGTTTGCATCATTGAGATTATTGTCCACATCTTTATTGCTATATTCTCAATGTTTCGGCCATTGTACGCTCTGGCCATCTTCAGGTGATATATGTTGGAATTTCAAACTGATCTCTTTATTTAGTTCATGAGGTAGATTCTTCTAGTTCCTCGTGCCATGCCTTTTCTGGAAATCTCAGTTTCAGTTAATCCCCTTTAGTATAACAACTCTTCAAGATTTTGTTCCCTTTACTGTGGCCAGGTATTGAACTCACAACTCTTTGTGTCAAGTCATTTCTGGATTACTTCAACCAATGCTTCAATCACTCAATCAAGAAGGTCAGAGTGTATAATGGCTGAAATAGCATGAATATAGCAATAAAGATGAGTAAATAGCTACAATACTGCATCTTAGAAATATAGACAGATGTTAAATTGTATTACAGTTAAATTCTTCTGGTTTTTACAGCTATTTAATTTTTAGATGTCAAAGTGGCATGGAGTAAAAAGGATTGGGAACCATTGGCATTGTGTAATCATTTGTAGTAATTTGTGGAGTACAGACAACTGATTTTAATGTAATTTATTAAAACATGACTGACAGCTGTAGAATAATACAGTGGAAATGTAAGGCAGAGATGACCACAAAAGAAACATTGAGTTGGTTGTATTCTATTTGATGCCAATAAAACTAGCACTAATTTACCTTGCCAATACATGTAAAAAAAGCATCAACTAAGTGTCAGATAGCTGGCATGTTGGGTCATATATCTTTTTTTTTTTTATAGGTGATGTCTTTTTAGGACAAGAGTGACTCTCTACAACTTCCTATTTTTTTTGTAAATCTAAGTCAATAGTTCCCAAAATTTTTTTCTCTGGGCCGCATTTTTGAAATGAAAATTTGCTCATGCTTCACCAAATTTTATATGATAAAATGTACATTTAGAAATAAAAAACAGAGAGAGGGTTAAAGGAAGATAACTGCAGATTTGAAGTCAAAACATTATCATTGATAACTCTCTCATCTAATTTGCAGATCCTAGTTACTATATTTTTAATACTAGATGTAATGGAAAAAATGTCACAATTATAAAATCAGCCAATAGACTATTTATACTGGGACTCATGCATACAATTACAAGTAATCCATAATATTTTTAAATCATATTTATTTTTGACATATGAATTTTTCAAAACTGTTTCTAAATTTTTGATTGTCTTTCAACCAGCCTTACCTGCAATCCTCTTTTGACACACCGATGAGGCAGGCCACACTGTTTGGGAACCACTGTTTTTTTTTCTTACTATCTCTTCTAGTTCCTCTTATGCCATTTATTCAGACAAGATCACTGCTTACTTCTGTCCTTCTTGTTTTCAATATGCCTTGTGAGTGTCAAATTCTCCAAGCTCTCTTTTCTCACTATGTATTCCAAAAATTTCAACTTTTTCTAATTCTAAACACAAATGTCCTTTGTATTTCCATTTTTCTTAAACTTCCTTGTAGCTCACATGTTTGGACCATGGTATTCTCAGTATCCTTCTATAGAACCTCATCTCTGTTGCCTCAAGTCTTCCCTTCATCTGTGAAGAAAGTGAACAGCATTCACTGTCATATTTGATGATTGACATTACATAACAATTGAGCACTTTTATCTTTTTCAAGTGAAATTTTTCTTGTTTCTTAATACTTTGTTTAGCTTTTTGAAGACATCTTTTGTTATTTTAATGCACCTGCTGATTTCTGCATCACATTTTCACTCATCTGTTATAATTCTCCTTTTCATCTGTGACGTAATTGTTGCGCATTCACTGCTGAATAGGAGGAGTGATATTATATAACACTGTAATTAATTTATGGAAGGTTAAGGAAACTAAGAAAGACACAAGACTTAATTTAATGAATAAAGGTAAAAAATATATTGTTCACTGAGATGAATACATAACTTTTTAAAAGCATTATCATCAAGTCTCTCATGCCTCATAAATTCCTTTGAAATTTTTTAAAAAGAGTTTTTATGCAATATTTTAAAAAATGCTGTTTTGTTGTAACCATGAAAGGGATTTTTTAATATCTTCCAACCTAGACTTGTTTAGGGAGAAGGATTTTTAAGTGATCCAATTATTATCAACAAAACTTTTCTTTTTATAATTTTTTTCATTTCATCCCATGCAAAACAATAAAGTCACTAAGATGCAAGGGGGCAGTGTTATAGAATATGAGAAAAATATACTATTAAGGAGAGAGAACAATAAAAGAACAAAAATTAAGAATTAAATTAAATTTTTGAAGGTCAAAGTCAGTAGGAAAGCAAGAATCTGAAAGAGAGTCCCACAAGCGAGAATTGCGGTAGAAGAAACTGTTAGCATAGAAGTTACGGTCATATCTAGCCATTTCAACTGTAAAATGATAAGAGCTTGTTACCAATCTAGTACAGTGCATAAATTCATAAAGTCTAGGTACCATAGTGGAAGTAATATTTATTTTGTAAAGATAAAAAATATGGCACAAGGCCAAAAAGGGAACTGGGGAAGGCTGGTATTCAGTCTGTATTATTTTAAACTTATTAGCCACAATTACTGACCCAAACATACCACAGTATTCCTTACCCCAAAGCAACACATTCTTATTTGCCATTATTGCTACATCCACCATAATACCTCAAAGTCTTTATGACGTCCTAACTAGTCCCCATATGTACAATTTTTTTGTCTGTGGGGTGAGGAAAAATCAGTAATTTAAAAAAATATATCCAACTCCTAATGTGTATTTACAGTATATTTACAATGTTACTATAGAGGAAAGTTCATCAGAACAATTACCATAAAAGTATTTACAGGAAAGGCCAGGGAAGTGACGTTACAGTAGTGGGAAAGTAACTAAAACCAAGATGCCAGGTCAGGACCAATAACATTGCAGATTCTTCTTTGGATTTTATCAAGAATCTCTAAATATATATCAGGAGCACCAGACCAGATGTAGCAACAATATTCAAAGCAAGGAAGAACATATTTATAAGACTACACATATCAATCAGTTAATTTAAACCAGATTAATAATTATGTCTAGTTTTAATGGAGTAAGTTTTGTATATGCATAGTCAAAATTCAAAATGGTTGTTCAGTAAATAAACATCACTAGTTAATTGTGATGAAAAAAAGCAGATTTATCTTATATGTACTTTTGTTACATTGACATTCCATACTAGTGGTCTTATAAGCTATTAATCGATTTCATAGAAAATTGCACAAATTTAAATTTTACTTCTTCTTACATAGAGTAAGAAATGGAGAAAAGAGACTGAATAAGTATTGACAATGAGAGACAAACTTTGACTTAACATTGTCCCTGTTTATAAGAGCATTTTTTTGTCTTTTCTTCTCACTTCACTCTAAGCAAGGCAATAAAGCCACAAGGAGTTACTGAGTATGAAAGAATATGAGAGAAAGAAAAAACATTATTAAGGAGAGAGAACAATAAAAGAATAGAAATTAAGAAAACAAGAAAATAGGGATTGGCATTGCATTTAAATTTGTGAAGACCAAATTTGACTGGAAAGCAAAAGGCCAAAAGAGAGTTCCACAAGCATGAGAGAAGTAACTGTTAGCATAGATCTTATGATTATATCAAGCAATTTCAACTATAAAATGATGAAACCTTGCTGCTAATCTAGTCTTTTTCTTTTATGTGCTGTGTCCCTTCAGGACATAGACGATCATAGCCCTCCACCTCTTCCTGTCCCTTGTAGCTCTTAATAAGGTTTGTCTTTTTGCTATTTCTACCAAACCCTGTTCTACCATCTATTTACTCAATCCCATCAAGTACATTACACACTGCTTTCCTTTATCCCTCTTTCCCTCAATCTGTCCTGTGAGTATCAGCTTTTCCAAACCCTCCTTCCTCATTATGTTGCACAGAAATTTCAACTGCCTCTTCCTAGTGTTAAGTATAATTTTCCTTTTTGTTTCCATTTTCTCTAAAACCTTGTTGCTCACATTTTCATCCCATGGTATCCTCAGAATTTTTCAGTAGAATCACATTTCTGTTGCTTCAAGTCATGTCTGTAAAGTCAAGATACCAAAGAGGAAAACTCATTTTGAACAATTACCATGAAAAATTGTGAAACACCCTTCCAGCTCCATGCTTTCCAGCCAACTTTAATCTGCAAAAATTTAATTACTATGTCAATTGCTATCTACTGTCCTCCTAATTACTCCTTTTTCTTTCCACTCATTATTAATATTTCTGTTTCTAATTCTTCCACACCCAGTAATCCTTTGTGTCTTAGTGGCTTTACTGCCTTGCATGGGGTGATATTGATTAAAGAATAAATAAATATTTATACAAACGGCATGGGGAAGCTATATTACATTTGTGAGAACATGACTGAAGGTGAGATGCCAGATGAAGACATTAAATGTTTCATTAAATACACTCTGCCATTATCTTCCACACTAATTAAGTGTTTGAGCCTAAGTTTTATGAATGTGACACTCTTTGTTTAAAAAAGAAATTGTTAAGCTCAACACCATCTTTACATTTTGAACTGCTTCACTTTGCTCTCTAAGTTTGATAAATATGACACTTTTCACTTTATAAATGTCCTGTAAAACTACATGCTATTGATATTACCTAAGTTGGAATGAATTAAATTCTCTGATTGCTCTCGCTTGAAGGTCATTGAAAGTAGATCTGGTGAAGAGCCAGTCTTAGCTTGAGTACAAATTGATTTATTAGGGTCTTCATATAAGATTTAAGCATCAAATGAATACTGTTCCTGCTGTAATGACCATTATCTACTGTTTTAAACTACAATAAGATTCTAACTCACTTGATAGCTGTTGCTCAATAACAACAAACTCTCATTGTAGATATTAAAAAAAGAGGCAAGTAATCTATCCTATTCATTCTGTTCTATTTATCAGAATGCAACATGTTTCTCTCTCTCTCTCTCTCTTTATTTTCTTGATATCACTGCATCCCTGATCACTACAATCTTAGCCTGTTTAAGTCTAGGGTTAACTGTTATCTTTCACACATATCTGCATAAGATGTATCTCTTATTCTGTAGCCCACTACCTTGAGTGAGCCTTGTACAGGGTTAACACTACCGTAAAAAAAATATCAGATGAAAATGTTCACTTTCCAGAATTATAATTTATAATTCAAATTTAGATATATTAAAAAAAGAGGACATTAGTTTAACACATATTCTGCTCTCAATTTAAACTAACAACCTTTTTCCATAACATTGTGACCATTTTGTTTAAAGTCTTTATTTTCCTGATATCAGAAAAAAAATTTCTAATATATTTCAGTGAAATTTACCTTTTTCAAAATTATAATTTATAATAAAAATTTAGATATATTAAAAAAAAAAAGAATAAGATGTTAGTTTAAAACATAACCTCAATTTAAACCCAAACTTTTTTCTCTGGGACACATTTTTGGAATGAAAATTTGCTCACACTTCACCAAATTTTATATGATAAAAATACATTTAGAAATAAAAAAAAAAAACCAGTGAGAGGTCTAAAGGAAGATAACTGCAGATTTGAAGTCAGAACATTATTATTGATAACTCTTCACCAATTTGCAGATCCTAGTTATTCTCTTAATACTTGATATAATGCAAAAATATACCAATGATAAAATCGGTCAATAAACATTTATAACTATTTATACTGGAACTTGTGCATGTAATTACAAGTAATCTATAATAATATTTTAAATTTTTAAATCATATTTATTTTTGGCATATGAATTTTTGGAAACTATTTCTAAATCTTTGATTGCCTTTCAATCATTTACCTCACATGCTATCCTCTTCAGTCACACCTATGAGGTGCCACACTGTTTGGCAACCACTGATTTAAACTAACACTTTTTCCATTATATTGTGACAATTTTACTTATAGTTCTTATTTTCTTGGTTTCAGATGAAATCCTGGAAATTTTTCAATATATTTTAGAAGAAGTCCTCAATTTAAACTAACACCAGGAGGATATGGCTTGAACAAGTACAAATATTTCTGGTATTAAGATAAGAAATAACTATGACTAAATACTATTTATATTACTAGAGTGAATAAAAGTTTTTTTTATGTCTTTGTTTAATAAAACCACATTCAATACCAGTGGTTACAGAAACAAACAGTAATAAAATCATAAAGATTGCTCATAGCTTACGGTAAATTTCTGTATGTACTTTTCATATTTAATGTGTCACTGTATGCATAATCATTAGAGTGAATGAAAGTATTAGTAACAAAGAAAACAGAAGTGAACTGTTATGTAAATATATCTTCTAATATATCAGGGAATGCTGGACAGTTTCCTCATAGGTAAAGAGGAAAGTTGAGGCAACAGAGATATGACTTTAAGAGCAACAAGGAAGTTTTCATGAAAATGGGAATGAAAAGGACATTTATACTTAATATTCAGAAAGAAGCAGTTAAAATTGCTGGGACACATGGTGAGGAAAGAAGGCTTGGAGAATTTAACATTCCTAAGATATATTGAAGTCAAGGGGCGCAGAGGAAAACAGCAAATAATCTACCTACCAAGGTTATATAAGTGGATGGAAACTAATAAGGATGCTAAGGGGACAAAAGATGATTAGAGCTACAAAAGAACAAGAATTTTGGCAAGCCATGATCATCTACACCCTGAAGGGATATGTACAAGAAGAATATCCTTGATAGCATAAAAAGTAAGCATTAAAATAATTTGCCTTGAATTTCCATAGTAAAATCAAAAGATAATGAGAAGAATTCAGAGGGAATCATAAACGTAATTCAGAGGGAATCATAAACGTAATACTAAACAGGAAATAAGGAATAAACCTCTACTCATGTTCAAAAGGGAAGTGTGTGAGCTGGGCAATAGGTGAACCTATTTACGTCAAATTTTCAAAAAATGGGGATGTATATCAAAACTTGCAGCTATAATAATGCAGAAAATACTTAAAGTATTTAAATACTAAAAGTGTATTGTTTTCAATACTCAAGCCCTCGGCCACGATGACTTATGACTTTGTGCTAGCTCAACTATCAACAACCTTGAAGGGTTCCATCTACTCAATTTCACTCACAAGGCTTGGGTCAACCCGTCATATGGTTTTCAGGCATTTTCTAAAAATGCCACACACTGGGATCAATCCCTCCAGTATCATAACATCAGGAAGTCTCCTTACTGACATACTGAACATGGTGAGATTTGAACTCGGGTTTCAGGGTCTGAAAGCAAATGTTATAACCACTTGGCCATGTGCCCACTAATATATATATATATATATATATATATATATATATATATATATATATATATATATATATATATATATATATATATATATATATATATATATATATATATATATATATATATATATATATATATATATATATATATATATATATATATATATATATAAAATAATAATATGTTAGATTCATAGATATTTTTTTAAATTTGTCCAGGGAATACACTTTGACATTTTTCATTTATTTTTTTAAATGCTATGTCCTCTGTTAGGATGCAGGTGACCATGGATTTCCACAAATTTTTTTTCTTTTTTATCTGTGAATTGCGATAAAAATAGTGGGAGAGATAGTGGAATAGTTGCTCATTGCTTTCACCGCAATTTGGAATTCAGTTTTCCTTCTCCTGGACTGGTTGCCACTTAAGGCTAGAGAACCCAGTCAAACTGGGGAGAGAAAACAATGCATTCCTGCCATTCTAAAGAGCTTTAATGTGAACAAAACAGACTTCTTGGAATTTGAACACAGTTCTCTAATTCTACTTTCTGTGCTGATAACCATTACATTACCCAAAGTAAAGGTCTTTATTTTTTATACACATTAATAATAGATCAGTTTCACAAGGAAGCAATGGCAATATTTTCTCTGCTTAAAAAGCTACACAGTGTCATTAGTCTCATGTTTGATAGCGTGCAATTTACTGACTTACTTTTATCATTATGCCATATGACATGAGTTCAGCTCAGTTTCACTTGGTTTAGATTTAATCTTGGCTTCACTTGGTTTTCCAAGCTAACTCATGGCTTCAAATTATTGCATAATATCTATCTTATGCATACAATGAAGCACATTCGATCAATTTTGGCATTATTTTGTTTAATCTGCATTCAGTTTTGTTCAACCAGATTTTGTTGTTTGATACAGGCTCCTGTGAACTAAATGCTCTTAACTGGGTTAAACATTATTTGATTTATTTGATACTGCATCATCTCACTACTTGCTGGTTCTGATCTCCCACTTGCTGACTTAAAATATATCTGTTTTTTTTTTTTTGTTTTTTTAAACGTTTCACCTCAAGCAAGGCAGGAAGCCACTAGGACGCAAGGGGTTACAGAAGATTTGGAGCAAGATCAGATAGGAGTGATAGAGGAAAGGATGAGAAGGATAGTGGATAGATCAAGGCAAATGGAGATGTTGATTGACATTACAGTTGAATAGTTGGAGATTATAGCTCTCAGGGAAACTGGAATAGGGAAGGAAGTTCCACAGGCGAGAGGTGCGAGACATGAAGCTATTGGAGTAAAAGAGACGGCTACATTTAGTAGTTTCGACAGTGAAAGGGTGAGAGCGGGATGCCAGATTACTCTTGATGGAATCTAATGGGATCAACAATCATGCACATTGTCTTAAATTTTCTTTAGATTTTTTTAAGCAAGTTATGAACAAACAAAAATGTTTGGCTTTTTTTTTTATTAATACTTCACCCAATACAATGCTCAAGAGCCACTTAATGTAGATGGTTAGTGAAAGAGATTGTAAGGCAGTAAGAAACAATTATAAGGATGAGTTGGATATATATCAGTTGACCTTGGACTTAAAGAGACCAAGATTATAGTTTTCAGGGAAGTATTCTCTTGGGAGTTTGTTTCACAAAGTAATAGTTCTGGAAAAGAAGCTGAGTGGAACCTGCTTTTAATCAAAGGAACATGAAAGGAATGAGGATGGTTTGTGTTGTAGCATACCTACGAACAATAATATATATGTCCCCATTCACATAAATAGAGTAGTAAATACTGTATGTTGGTCTGCTGTTGGAGTTTTGTCTTCATCTGAGCTGGTCAAACTCAGAGAGGATCCCCAGATGAGGCTATGTTAAAGGGCAAAGTCTTGTCTTGGGAAACAGCTATCTGACTCCATTTCATATGGGGTTTATGGGGAATTTAATCTGGGGTGTCCGAGTCTGTAGGCTCGGATACCCCATATTAAATTTGGCCTTGTGCCATATCTGACTGCATGTGGTGGTTGATAGATATCCTGCAGTTTGAGATTCATTGTGGAATTCACTTGACTCACTTCTAGCAGTTGACTACTTCTGTGCACCACTAGTGAATCTTATATGTGTTGTTCTTGTCCTAAGTATTATCATTCATTACCAACCTTCACTTGATTCTTCTATTCAGTAACCTTCCTTACATTATAATAGTTTGTCACTGCAAACACTGTATAGTTGGTCCTATCTTTAAAGGCATGAGCTGGTGGCACTAAGGAATGTAACTCATTTGAATATCTGCCATAGTAATAGTGATAGAGTAATGATAGGCTAGTAACATTTTATTTGTAGGGTAAAAGTTGCATAGAAAATAATTCCTTACCCACAAAACCAAGTAAGTGATTTTGAACTGTTGTAGCTGGAAAATGAAGATTGTGCAGAACCAGCCCAGATGTGACAGTAATACTCCATTCTTGATCTAATCTGATTCTTGTAAAGATAGTGCATGGCTTCAAGAGATGGGTATTTTCTGGGGCAATACAAGAGACCAGCCATTCTTCCAGTATCTTTTGCAATGGTACAAATATATAAGTTCCATGTGAGGTTGGGAGTGAGCTCAGTAGGTGTTCAAGGCAAGTAGCCTCTTTGGGGATATGACCACTTTGTGCAGGTTTAGCATCGGCTCATTGGTGATGAAATGTTACTAGTTTAGTTTTGGATGCCAGTTTTTATTTTGAGCTGTAAGAGTTAGGTCAAAGGAGAGTTCAGCTGACAGGCACTCATCATCAAGATATTTGTAGGTGCACCCATATGCTATGGTATCATCTGTATATATATTTACTAAGGATCTGAGATTATTCTTGGGTAGATTGTTGATATAAAACAGAAAGAGGGTAGGACCAAGGACCCCAGCATTGATCCCATGTGCCTCAGGGGGCTAGCCACTAACAACAATCTTCATAGACCTAACTGACAGGAAAGACGTGATAACTGAGAGGATATGAATACTAAGTTGATATGGGACAAGGCCAATGAAAAGAAATTAAAAATTAAGAAAAAATATATATTTTTATCAGTGACTACAATTACTGGTGAGGGATATAAAACTATCTTTACCATCAGATAGGCTTTGATCATATAAAGCAGAAAGTGGGCAGTACTGAGCAGAGAGCCTTGAGGGGCACCAGCATTGATCTCATATTTCGTAGAAGAAACAGTGAAGAAACAGATAATGTTCTATGCTTAGATCCATGCACAGGTTTTAAAGCTTGATTTTTTTCCCCAAAAGATAGATTTGGCAGGTGGCTAGAAAATCCACTGGCCATCTTGGAATCATCAGGAAGAAGCATGTTAAAAATGTCCTCTTGGACTTGTCCAAAGAATTCCAGCATTCTTGATAACATTTGTTGTGGCTGATCAGAAAATTATTTCTTCCCCATCAATTATTTTGGGAAAAACAGTTCATTTTCAGACAAATATTTTATTTGTTTTTAATATAGTAACTAAGAAACTGAGGCACCTTGAAGTACCTTGGTGGTGGCTAACATGTTTACGTAATGTATCAGTTGACAGTTGGACTCATTTCAAGGTCAGAAGGGCATAAAAAGAATCAAGATCAATGTATAAACATGTCTGTAACTGGTTTTTGAACATTATGTTTTGGATGTGTTTATTCATCCATGTTGAAAAAAGACACTTTCAATAAAAACATATATACACATTTACACCAGGAAAGGGGTTAAAGAACAACAACAAATTACAGAAACATACTGATATATTTCACACATGCCTTTATATACTTGGTATGTATAATTACCCTTTTGTGACAATCAAGAAGTTAATGTTTCCCTTTATCCAGGATTCTTATAAGAGGATCAAGAATATCTCAAGGGTAAAACAGCAGAATTGTCTTTGAAATAAATTAAGATAACATTGCAAATAGTTAAACTGATAGACCTATTCATTTGCAGATGACTGGTAGCCATAATAGATGTACCAACAATGAAAAATGAAAATGGGAGAATGAATAAATATCAGTGATAAGGATACCTACCAAAAGCTAGGCAAAGTCTTGAGAAACATGAGATTTTCATTAGAGACAATGAAAAGAGTACTGAACTGTTATGTAATATTGGTCCTCCAATATGGTAGTGAATATTGGGTAAACACCTAATGGATCAAGAAGAGACTTGAGGCAACAGAAATATGATCTTACAGAAGGATACTGAGGATACCATGGACTGAATATGTGGGCATCATTGAAGTTTTAAGAAAAACAGAAACATAAAAGGACACTTATACTTTGAATTAGAAAGCCACAGCTGAAATGTCTAGGGTGTATAATGAGAAAGCTTTAAGAATTTGACACCCATAGGGGATATTGAAAGCAAGAGTGACAGAGTAAAGCAGTGAATAACCTGTATAACAAGTTTGTGTAAAATCTTAGCAGAACAATGATTAGAAGAGCTAGCAAAAAAAAAAAAAACTTTACTAATAGCTTACAAAGGACAGGAAGCTGTGGAATGCCATGATTGTCCACACCCTGAAGGGACATGGCACATAGTAGAAGAAGATAAGGGGTGTCTCTGAATAAGACCAACATCTTTTTTAAGTTTGATGCTTTGGTCCCAAAACAGCATACCTAGATATTAGTCTTGATAGAACTTAACAGAATTAAGTCATGCACGAGGGAGCTAAAAATATTGATATGCAAGCCTGTGGGACCTAACAATATTAATAATCAAGCCTGTTGGACTTCCAGATATTGATAATCAAGCCAGTGGGACCTAAAATTATTGTTAATCAAGGCAGTTGGATGTAACATTATTGATAATGAAGCATGTATAAGCCAAAAGTATTGATATTCAAGCTTGTTGGACCTAAAAGTATTGATAATAAAGCCTGTGGGGTTTAACAGTATTGATAATAAAGTCTGTGAGACCAAAAAGTATTCAAGCTTTTGTGACCTAAAAATATTGATAATCATGCCTGCTGAGCATAATGGTAATAATAATCAAGCTTGTGGGACCTAAAAGTATTTACATTAAAGCCTGTGGAACATGATATTGATAATGAAGCTTGTGGTATATAAAAGTATTGATAATCAAACCTGTGGTACCTAACAGTATTGATAATAATGCATGTGGTCTTTTGATCTGGAAAGATGGATTTCATAGGTGGCCAGGTAATTTACTTCAATGATGCCAAAAATCTTTGCAGCATCATGAAGGAATTTGTTGCCTAATGTAGAACAGTATTCTCAGCAACATTTAATGAGGGTTGCTGGTAAACAACAAATATTCAGAAAATCCTTTTCTTGTTGATATGCTTGTGAAAAATGTTCTATTATGAAACACCAATTAGGTTAGATTTTGTGGAGGCTTCAGGTAGTGAATCAATTTAAAATAATGTGAGGACATTGAGTTGAGGTTGCTTGTAAAAATATTTATTTCTATTGTGTCTTTAATTAGACACATTTTTCTATTGTTTTGTAATGTTGATTGCCTTAAGTTAATATGTACATGTTCCTTTAAAATACAGACAGTCATAGTTATCCACAGCTTCTTGTCTTTTGTTGGTCTAAATAAAACTCCTCTATGATCTCTCTTTTATAGTACTAGATGAAGACAACTATTTGCTTAAAGTTTTCATATAATTTATTTCATTTTTGTCTACTTCTCTTACATTCTACAGTGTGTGATGGATAAATTGTCCTCTAAATTATGCAAAAGTGAAAATAACACTGACATCTCATTTTAACAAATATATTTACCAAAATTACACAAAAATATCTTAAAATACTAAAGAGTAAATTTATTCAATAAAATCATCATTGGCTTCAACCACAGCCTCCAGACTAGTTTGGAATCTCCTGCAACTCTTATGGATGGTCTTCTTAGTTAAGTTGGTGAATGCTGCCATAATCCTTGCCTTCAGTCCACCTTTGGTATTACAAGGAGTTTTGTTGGTCTCCTGCTCAACTTTGCCTCACACATATTAATCAAGGGGTTAGAGTCTGGGGAATTAGGTGACCAGATGCAATAGTGAGGTGGTCGCAGAAATTGTCTGACAGCCTGACTAGGTTCTCCTGCTTGATTGGCATGGTGCAGAGTCCTGTTTCCAGACATAGGGTATTTCAGCAGCCACTCTCTTGACCTAGGACAGCACTACCTCCTCAAGGCACTTGATGTAGGCCTCTGTGTTGAGTCTGAGACCCTCACCAACAAATTTGGGAGTTCTTTTCTTATCACAATGATCAGAGTGAGTTTTATGAGTTGCCGTACCTTTGTAATCAACATTAGACTCATACAACTCTTTCTAAACTTTCTGCACTGTCCTCAGATTGACACCCAAACACTTCGAAAATTTTGTATTGGAGATTCTGGCATGAATGCCATGCAGCATAGCATGATGTTTCCAAATTTCTGACAGAGTAAATTGCGTTATGGTGCTCTTTTTCTCACAGATGGTGCCTAACTGACTCTACAATACTGTGCAGTTGACAAAATCAAAAACAAAAAATGCACATGTGCGAAATTAAAAATATAAAATGGCGATAATTTACCAATCGC
Organism: Acanthosepion pharaonis; assembly: GCA_903632075.3. Taxonomy (NCBI): domain Eukaryota; kingdom Metazoa; phylum Mollusca; class Cephalopoda; order Sepiida; family Sepiidae; genus Acanthosepion; species Acanthosepion pharaonis. Next base: position 2,888,621 of record CAHIKZ030001879.1, read on the forward strand.
ATCATATGTCCTGTGAGTGTTAAATTCTTCAAGATTTCTCTCCTTATGTGTCCTCAAAATTTCAGCTGTTTCTTTTCAATAACAATATTTTCTTCATAATTCTATTTCTCCTGAAAAACTCCTCATTTATCACATTCTCTGTCTATGATATTCTCAGTTTTCATCAGTAAAACAATATTTCTCTTATTTTAAGTTTTTTCTTTATTTGTGATGAAATTGTCCAGCATTCACTGCCATATAGAAGGGTAGATATTACATATCTTTACAGCATTCTTTCTAATTTAATTTTTAACCTATTAATATCTTACTTAGGACACATTATGATGAAAAAAGACTTGTAAAAAATAGGAAACATCAGGCAATTTACATAATGTGTTTGTGTGAATGGATGGTAGAGCAGGGATGGTAAAAAGTCAAATGATGCTTAGAGCTACAAAGGGCAGAATGTTGTGGAGAGCCATGATCATTCATGTTCTGAAATACCTTATCTCTATTATACAACTGCTTTCTAAGATCAATTGTTAAAATGGTTTAAAATGTGAAACATGTGGATCTTGGTGAAGACTACACCCGTTTGAATCTTGTGGATTGGTGCTACAGAATCACAAACAAGAAACTGGACCAAATAACAGAAGCCACATTACTTGAGGACTTTCAACAGTAGCAACAACTAAAATGGATATCACATGTAGCTCAACAAAATAATAACATAATCAAGATGTTTACAGACTACTTCAAATAAAAGGTCAGGTTTTTCTATCAATAATGGAAAGAAAGATAACAGTTTGAGAGACCTATTTTCTTGTAAAACTGTTTTAAGAAAAAGGTGTTATTATTTCAAAAGTAAAAAGTAAAAGCTGTTCACTGAATGAATGCCGAATATTTCTTTTTGAGGAAATGGCTAATATTACCTACCTTAGATAACTGAATTTCTAAACCTGCTTTATTTTGATGTCCCCAATATATAACTTACACTTTGAGATGTTCCTTTTGCTGACAACTATGCACTCCATCTTACAGTAAACTCCTCCCTTCACTACAGTTAAGATTATATTCACTAATAATGAATTATAGTAACTCCAATAATTCATATAGAATTTTCAATATTAAATTAAACTGGTGAGAAAATACATTCTTGTCTCACTCCTTTTTCTATTTTGGTGTACTCAAATTGTTCTCTGTTTGTATTCTCCTTCTTCTCCTGCCCCATAACCCAGCAGGGTCATAAGGGTACTGCATGGTGGCTTGCATGTGGTAGCTTGCTATTTCTATACTGTTGAGTAATTCTTCTTGCTCTGCAAAATGTCTTGAAGAACTAAAATACAGTGTGGCATCCTAACAATCTCTCTCAATTTGTGCTACTTCAAGAGGAGATGAGCATTGCCAAATAATTCTCTATGCTCTCTTTTTATGACAACAGCCAATTATACTTGCTTATTTTGCATCTGTAGCCAAAATAATTCTTTTTAACTGTTAACAAACTTGAATTTGTGGCCTACTCTGATCAAGAAGACTTCAACGGAATCACTGTGTCAGTGTAATGATTTATAATCTATCTGAAGTGTAAGCTCTTGTGTTAAATTCTAAACATATGCATGCAATCAATTGGCTATCTACTTGGAAGATGAGAGATTTCTTTTTTTTTATTTTGGGCACTATAATTGTGAGAAATATCATTCAAATGATTTACAACAACCTTATTTTCTTGCTTAAAAGGTTCAAGTACAAAAGTAATCCAATATATTTTTAAAATTTTCTTCCTATTGGAGAATCATCCACTAAAAATTAAATGTAAAATAACAGAAATTATTGTGATTTTTATTATGTCTTATTTCTTTTATATTACTTATTGTTCCCTATTATATGTCATATTGTTTTATTTTATAATAATTTAGTGCAGGCATGATGTGGATTCCCTTTGTTTTTTCTCCAAATATTTTCATGAAAACTGATTTCCCTGGTGCCTCAACTACATTAGGGATTAGTTTCTGAAAAGAAGAAGAAAAGAAAAATATATAATATATGTAATTCATAAGCAAAATGAAAATTTTGATGTATTTTTTCATGAATCCAATCCTTGATATGTTACAGAAACAGCTTATATGTGCATACTGATGCAAACTGCAAAATCCCATATTAATTATTAAAATTAAAATAAAATTGCAGCATTAATGATAAGTTCTAAACAAAATTGGTATGAATTATAGGTTTATAATAATCCAGTATTAATTATTGGTTTCTAGCTATAATCCTTTAATGCCTGCCAGCCTAAAAATGTGATGGTGGACATTAATGGATTGTAATTTATTTTTATAGCAAAATAATTTTACATTCATCTTTATGGTAAAATAATTTATGATTTTAGTGTCTGATGTATTATTATATACTAGCAGGCTTCACCCACTCACTATCATTTCGCAAAGTAAGATATATTAACTACTTCAAATCTTTGAAACAAAAATTTTAAATGAGCATTTCATTCATAAATTGGTTTGTTATAGTTAAAGAAAGTTTTACAAATAGATGCCAACTTGTTGAAGGCCAAGTAAAATGCAAATTTCAAACACTTTTCTACACTGTATAAGACAATATTCGTGGGAGGATTGAGCTTCAATTTTGCATTTATTCATATAGATTCCATAATATGTTTTATTTAATTAGCTATTATGTTTCTCTAACTCTTCAAATGTTGAATATATAACTAATTCTAATTTCTATTTTCCTGTCTTTATACTATATTAATTTTATCTTATAAATTGTCCCCTGTACTCTCACCCATGAAATAAAAATAATTGTTTATACAGAAAATAAGGATCTATGTACATCAAATCGTCTTTAATTTTAAGTGGCAGCAGATGAATTATCATTAAACATTTAAACGGTAAACAATTCAATGCTTAAATGCTGCAATCAATTTTGAGTTCTGCAGTTTGCTGATGCCTATCACATCTACTCCTCCCTAGCTATTGTGATAGAGTCCTCCATAGGAGCTAGATTAACTGCTGCCTGAAAGGCCATAGCATTCTGTAATACAGGCCTACTCATAGTGCAAATAAGGGCCAAAACTTAAGGCCTATTTCAAAATTTGTTAATTTTAAAAATGTGTAGGTCTGTAATATAGAATACAATAATTTAGACCAATGATTCTCAATCTTTTCTTGCCTACATACTCTTTTCATGATATTTCATTATTTTCTCCACTTCCAAGATCAAAACATCAATATTTTAACAGTTTGATTCTACCAATTTATAGTTGCAACTCCTTCCTAAAATCCACTCCAGTGGTGGAGGAATTCTGCCCTGCTTAATAATCACAGGTTTAGCAGTTGACATATATTCTTGTCCACATTGAATTCTTTCATAATATAAAATAATATTTAAATGCCTTTTAAAAATATAAATGGATTGATGCTAAGGCATATCTAGTAAACATGCTCTTTAATTTGTTGCATGCAAACCTTTTTCATTTCATATGATTTCTATCAAAATGTATTCAGCCATTCTGAATATTTTGAGAATTCTTTGCAAGTACTTGATGTTACTGGACAACCAATGCATAGATAGATGCATAAATAGATGCTTGCCATTGGGGGTTACTCAAATGCAATTGGCTGAGATTTTATTTTGTGTAACTGTCACATGCAGAGAAATTATGCATCAGGTTTGGCTTAAAATTTGGACATTTGCCCACAGAAACTATTTGCATGATGTAAAATGCTTCCTGGGTAAGTTGAATGATTGAAGCACAGATAAGAATTTGGTACCAACTTTTCAAATTTAGGAATCATTTGAAGATACTTAAATTTGAAGTGTTGCCACCAAAATATTTTAACTGATCCACATTCTGCAAGTTTTTCAGGAAGCCTTCAGATTTCTTCAAATTTTTCATATTACACCTGAAAATGTTGAACATATGTGATCTGTAATCAAAGGTGTTATTATTATCAGGTTATCCCATAAGTTCTGTCTGAATTATGAATAAAGAAAACAAGTGAACAAATGTTACATTTAATTACAGATTCAATCAACAATGTATTTTCCCTGATTATCTATGACTTCTATCTATTAACAAGCTTACTAATTCCATTACTGTAAAATTCTTTCAGCTTTGATTCGAAGAACTCACAAATGTCAGTTTTAACCTCTTCCTGTGTTACAAGAAGCTTTTCATCAAACTCAACTTGACGTCCGGTTCGATCTTCATCTTCAAGGGTGAAATCTCCACCTCTGAATTTTGCAAACCATCTTCTGCAAGTTCTTTCATTCACACATTCCTCTCCATAAACTGAGTGAATGTTTCTAGCTGCTTTGGTTGCTGAGTTTCCTTTCTTGAACTCATAAAGCATTATGTGCCTGAAATGATTCTTGGGTACTTCCATGTTAGCAGGGTTTTAATCAAACAAAATTTAATTTTATTGTTCTCTGAAATAAAATTTGATCAGTTTAAATGCATCTAAACATAAAAATAATGTTCAGCTCCATTAGACATTATAAAATACTCTTTAAATTTTGTTCATTTTAACAAAAAGTTAAAATTCGGACAGAACTTATAGGATGACCTGATAGTAGTAGTAGTACTACTATTGCTGACCCTACAAAATTTACAATTGCAAATAAGATAATAATAATAATAATCAGTTCTCAGCCCCTGTTATCATTCAAGTGTTAGGGTCTATATATAAAAAAACAGAATAAAGCCTAATATCTCATCGCTTTAGAAGTCTGCATATCTTTGCACTGCAAATATTTTGTGAAAGTTGCTATTTGTTTAAGGCATTGTGACTTGATGGAGAACACCTATAATACAAGATTTCCAGTTGAAAAAAAAATTGTACAGAAGAAGAAAGTATAATAATGATAATAACTATAATAATAATAAATTCAGTAAAAATAAACATATAATATTGCCTACCAATTCTATAACATCTACTATTCAAAATAATTTATTCAATCTTAATATTAAATTAATTACAGCTACATCTAAAACTATTATGTATCCTCATCTGAACCAAAACTGACCCCAGAAACACTACTTCTGATGGGGGCCTATATAAGATCAACTGTAACAGTTGCTCCTTGAAATATATAGGTGAAACTTCTAGAAACTTTAAAAAAGATACTTATGAACACAAAAAAGTTATCTTACATAGTAATTTGTCCAATGCATTAGTTATACACAAACACACACCTATATATATGTGTATATATCTATATATATTTCTCTCTCCCTCTCTCTCTCTATCTATCTATTTATCTATATCTATATCTATATCTGTATGTATGTCTATCACTAACATGTTAATGACTATCACTAAATTTGTCTATCAAACTTTAGACTTCTCTTTGTCTTTTCTACAAATATTTTCATGGTAACTGTTCTGAGGAGCTTTTTTCCCTTGTGCTTTGATTACAGGAATTTAAAAGCATGCTACTAGATTGGCATCTATGTCCCACCAATTTACTGTTGAAACTGCCACTTCTACTCCAACAGTTCCTTTTCTTATACTTCCCACTTGTGGAAATCCATTCCTTTTACTTGCTTCCCTGATAAATACAATCTTCAAAAATTTATAGGCAATGTCAATTGCCATCTTCTGTTTTCTTGAATCCTGTTCATCTTTTGTTATTTCCTCAATCATCTCTATTCTCAGTCTTCTCTTTCACTTTCACACCCTTTAACACCCTGCATACTAGTGGCATTTGTGGTCTTGCTTGGGGTGAAATGATTAAAAAAAATAGATACTAATACAATTACTAAACTGATGGATGTACTTTCCAAAGCTATCAACATCTTGCATATATATATATATATATATATATATATATATATATATATATATATATATATATATATATATATGATAAAAATATAGTTTTAAGGTATGCTATATTTATGGGTGAAAGTGCTCAACATAAGAATATGAATCATATTTAGATATAAAATATAAAAGATTAACTTCGAGCAGCTTCATAGCTGAAAAATTGCTTTCAAGCATGAAACAAACTTTTGAAGCTTGTTGCTGATATCAGTGTAATGACAAAAGTACACAGGTGTAGGCTTTAAGAAAGCTTTATTTGACTGAGAATACAAGGTTTGCATATAGTGCCCTTTTATAGTCCCAGTAAACAGAAATAGCTCTCTCAAAGAGGGGCGTAATGAAATAAGGGAGACCACTCTTGATTATTCATAACAATCAGCATCCACTTTTATATTTCTCTCTGTCTCTTTCTCTCTGTCTCTTTCTCTCTCTCTCTCTCTATATATATATATATATATATATATATATATAATGAACTTGTTCATAGATATATTTATTTTTGACATAATTATTTCCCTTGTAAATTTACTTAACCTAATTATTTTTATAAAAATGTTTTTATAAGAAAAGTGAATATAGAATGATATATATATATATATATATATATATATATATATAGAGAGAGAGAGAGAGAGAGAGAAATAAAGAAAGAAAGAAAGAAAGAAAGAGAGCAATAGAAACAAAATAATGTCTTTTAAGGAAAATATGATTTTTAAAAAGTGAATCCAATTTATGATCAAGTTTCCTGAAGAGTTGATGATGTAATTCCATAGAAAAGTAGAGACATGAATAAGATGAACAACATTATATTACATCATCAACCTTTATCTAACATAGAGTCTAACATATGTTTATTGAAAAGAAATGGTGAGTATATAAAAATGTTCCCAAACCAAAATGCAAAAGCCATCAAACATAATGTCTGCTAAACATACACAAATATTAATAAACATTATCATCTGAATCCCACATAGAAAAACCAGAATTGTTATACTCTTACATACAGAAAGGAATATTTACAGTTTTTCAATTAGGCTTAGAATCTGTTAATTTCTTGGAAATTTGAAAGGCTGCATCAGTTGTCCTTGAATTTGGAATACCATAAATTGGACTAACATTTGTTTACAAATTGAATGCATATGAAACCTAATTAATCAATTAGAATCAAACACAAAAATAAAAATACCATAATTTCTTTTTGTCCATATATTATTCTCTGATGCAGCTTTAATAAAAGTGAAACATGTTAGATTGATAAACATTTCCTATTTGTTCTTTATCTTATCATTGTGTTGGATTCTGATCTGTATTGCATCCTAATTCATATATATATATATATATATATATATATATATATTATGAAATGGACAAAGTCTAACAATTATTTTAAGACATTTTTATGTTTATACATTCTTTTTATAGAGACAAATATTTAAGTAAATGCTCTGTTTTATAATAAATAGTATCAATAACATTTATCAGCCTGAATATCCGAGAAATTTTCTTACAAAATATTCGTTCTCTGACAGGAATCGAAACCTGTATCCTATACGGAACCGTCATTTAGCCTGACATGCCTTAACCGATTGAGCCATGGAGAATCGTTCGATTGGCAAGGTTGATTTTACTGCTTTTAAACTGCAATCATCCATGAATCTCTCATGTACATTCATATCTGCTCAAAGCGTATCCAAATGTAAACAAATGGCGTCACACATTATGAAATGGACAAAGTCCAACAATTATTTTAAGACATTTTTATGTTTATACATTCTTTTTATAGATACAAATATTTAAGTAAGTGATCTGTTTTCCCAGACATTCAGGCCAGTAAATGTTATTAATACTGTTTATTATAAAAGATATATATATATATATATATATATATATATATATATATATATATATATATATATATATATGTGTGTGTGTGTGTGTGTGTGTGTAATTATTATGTATAATATTTAGAATAAATTATTTCATATATATATATATATATATATATATATGTACATGTATGTATGGAGGCATGATAGCATAATGCATAGCAGTTTGGATTGAAGAATTGGGAAGTTGAGGTTGAAATCTAGTCTAGTTCATTACATTAACTTACATGCAAATACCCTTAGAAAGTTATGAATGCATCTCTTCTCCCCACCCCAGCTATGGGTAAATAGCAGGACAGACTGTGTTCTATAACCTTGGGTAGCAACCAGTCTAGGACAACTCTGAATTTAAAACCAGAGGTGGGGCCTTTTGGGGACTTTGTGACATGTTGTGCAGTATATATGTTCTCAGTATTTAGCTCTTTCAAAAAGTTGGTTCTGCACAAGCCTTCACCAATATAATCAAACCATATGTGTGGGTAGTCTGGTTGTTTGGTTCTAAGAATGAAGCTGCTGGACCCTCATACATTGAAAAATGATGAGTGAGTCCTGTATATATATGTACATAAATGTTTCAGAGATCATTTATTTACATTATTATTTACATTTAATTACATCATTGTCCTAATCTTTGTTGTTACTATCACAATATTTTGGTTGTTGTGCCCTCCAGCTTTTATGAAACATTGTGATAAAAACAACAAAAATGAGGACAATATTCTGCAAGTGAATAATGATAACTCATCATCTCTGAAAGACAGAAAAATAGATCATTTATGTTGTATGTTTCAGAAGTGAGCTACAATTCTTAAAATAATTTCTTAAACAATGAGAAACTTCATTTACTACTGCTCATGAAGAAGTCAGTAAAAAATTAAACAATTTCACTTTTCCTAAAATTTTCAATATTATTTTGTAAATGATAAAATATTGCCCTAAACCATTTTCTAATGAATTGAAGTTATTAAAAAGCAGTGGGATAGCTAAATAGAAAGAAATGGCTGCCATTAATATCAATATTTATAATCCAGAAGGTGTTAAATTAATGTTCTCACTGGCTCCATTATATCACGTTTTATGCAAGTTTTCAAGTCAGTACAAGACATCTTGTCAGAGCTATTGTCATTAATGTCCAACAATTTTAATTCTAGATGAAGGAACAGAGAGCAAAGGTTTCATTACTGTCAGAAAAACAGGAGGAAGAAAAGATAAAGGCAAACATTGTCCCTTCACTTTTACTTGAATATTTTCTTTATTATTCCTGGATGCAAATAACTGACCTCTTTGATGGATTAATTGACAAGCAAAGCAAGGGAAAAACCAGTAATCCAGCACTTTATACAAACAGATAGCGAAAACTGATTGATCACTGAGAAAGAGAAAGCTTTTTTGAATCTGGAAAAGAACACTTTGAGAGTGGTTTGTTTGAATTAATTCAAATCAGGATTTGCCTTGCATCAACTTAATGAGATTAGTGTTTGTATCACTGACTGTTTGATCTTCATATACTGGCATCACTTAAGTTAGAAATAAGATTTCCAGTAGAAAATGGATTTAGTTTAATTTGTTCAAATAATTCTGCATAAACTTGATTGTAGCTTAATAGTTGACTTTGAATGTTCCTTTACAAGAGTCATTTTAATTGCGGCTTATAACAACTTTAGTATAGTATAAAAGATGAGGAAACTTTACACAGAATAGGTTGCATGAAGAGTAGAGCTTTTCAGTAGCATAAGATGCTAAAAAACGAAACAGGATCTATGTACTCCTCAGATCTAGACGCATGTGGATGTCATCCAACACATTCAGAAATGTCTAAACTATCATCTGTATGTGATCATTTTCTCAGATCAATGATTAAAAATGCCTTCAAGCAAATACCTCCTCTAGATAATACCTCATCAGACCCTATAGATTGTGGCTTATCCCCACAAAGCTTTGCCAGTTTTGGCCAGGAAGTCATTTGGTGGTGCTGGAAAGAACCTATATAATGGGATACTTCCTGTCTTCATCTTTTTTCTCTCTTTTCTGTCCAGAATGCTGCAGGGATGACATCCCTGGGACATTGTCCCCAAGCATGGGGGTATCTTTCCCTCTCATGCCTGAACTTACACACACACGTTTTTTGTTGCAGAGGGTATTATTGTTCTGCAAAGGATGTAGTAACATTAAGTGAAAAGAATATGAGAAATAGAAAAACATTCTTAAAGACACAGGGAAGTTATGTTACAGTGATGGAGAGTGACTGAAGCTGAGATGCTAACTCATGATCGATAATATTGCCACAGCAGTACCCAATAAGAATTGTTCTCTTTACTAACGTAATGGTTTCTGAAACTAACTTGCTTAACCATAGACTGGTACTCATATAAATATCTATTTAGCTTAATACAAGATTACAAGGAAAATGATGGCAATATTAATCATTAGTGTTATGTGAATTTCTAAGATTAAGGAATTTTTTCCTTTTCTTTTATACAACAAAGGAGATATATTCTTTAGTCTTTTGCACATGCTGAATTCATTGCTTCTTAGGAATCATTAATTACCTTGTTTTTATGTAATTCTGAGATGAATTATTTTAATTATTAATTCATGAACCTTTTCTTAATGTCATTGCAACCTTTTTTTTTAATCGTTTCATCCCAAGCAAGCCAGTAAGATGCAAGGGGTTAATGAATGTTAGAGAATATGAGGAAAAAAACTTATTAAGGAAAGAGAACAATGAAAGAACAAGAATTAAGAAGATAGAAGATAATGATTCATATTGTAGTTAAAATTTTGAAGATCAAAGTTGACTGGGATGTAAGAAGCTGGAATAGATTTCCACAAGTGAGAAGTGTAAGAGAAGAAACTGTTAGCATAGAACTTACGGTTATATCTAGCCATTTCAATTATAAAATGATGAGACCTTGCTGCCAATCTAGTACTACGCTTAAATTCATAAAGTCTAGGTACTATAGAAGAAATTTCATCAGAACAATTACCATGAAAATATTTATGGAAAGGCACATTATAGCAGTGGGAAAGTGACTGAAACTAAGAGGCCAGGTCAGGACCAATAACATTGCAGATTCTTCCTTAGATTTTATCAGGAATCTCTATGTATATAGCAGGAGCACCAGACCAAATATGACAGCAATATTCAATGCATGGATGAATGGTAGACTTATAAACATGTAAGATATCTATGGCAAAAAAAATGTCTAGCACAATAGTGTAAACCAATTTTCCTAGCAGCAGACTTAAAGTTTTCTATTTTTATTACTTTAAATGCTATTTTTAGTGGCTACCCATATTTGAGTAGACACTCTGTTAATTTTTAAAGGTATTTTATTTTGTCTACTGACCTGAATACTGTTTAAAAGATAAACAGAACATCTACTTAAATATAGGTATCCACTAAAAATAGTATTAAGAGTGATAAAAATATGTCAGACTCATAGATAAAAATCCATTATTTCTTTAGAAATTACAAATTTTTATGTAGAATAATCTTTAACCTTTACAATAAGTTGTGTAACATCCAAAGAGACATTGCTTCCATGTTTGAATTAAAGTAAAGTTTCATCCATCTTGAATATGAAGTCATGTTGAAAATGACACTTTATTCTAATTACTTACATTAAAAGATAGGGGATATTTGACTGAGAAAGCTATGATAAAAACAGTCAAAAAGTAATTATAATTTATAATCTGGAAAATTTACAGAATAAGGAAAATAGTTCTTTATAATTATAAAATCTTGAAATTATAAAAAAATAAATTATCTGTTGGCATATAATTCTACTTTTTTATATTTCAAAAGCAACAAAATTTAGATCTTTTAAATACAGAGTCTGATAGAAAAAGTACTAGCCTATTTTAGAAAGACAGATATCAAACAGAAGCTTAAAACAGGATTACAACCTCAGCATTTTAGAGTTTGACTTAATATTCTGAAGATTTAATCCTATAGAATTTTTCAATAACTAATCCCAGTTGTATGCACACATTAAAGTTAAAATTTTTTATGAAGTCTTCATAGTAAGTCTTTCAATTGGTAACATTTTTTTTAATGATTTAATGTCTATAAAATTTTAAATTTGCTATTTTGTCTTCATTAAAATCCCTTGGGTGACATTGAGTTATTTAATTTCAAATTTGTGAAAATATGTGTGTGTGTGTGTGCAGACATACGTGAGGGGTGCTGATAAATTATTAGTTGCAAACACTTCTCAAAATCTTGAAGTTTTATAAAATAACTGAACAGAAGAATTTTTAAACTACAGAATATTTTTAGAAATGGTCTCATTGTTGAGACAAGAATGTTTCCACACTGTTTCATCTCTCTCTCTCTCTCTCTCTCTCTCTCTCTCTATATATATATATATATATATATATATATATATATATATATATTATAAATTAATTGATTTAAAATATGTTTTTCTTTCACTACACAGTTCTAACCATGTTTCAAAAATGGAAGCTAAAAGCCCCGAATTTAATTTTGTAATTAAATTAAAGACATTAGTTCCATTTCATCCTCAAGCGAATTTTGGAGTAACTTTTAAAATTACTGGGTTTTAAATACACAGCTAAAACAAAATTCATGTTTCCAAGGTTACAGATAAATCTATTTTGCTATACAGGGGTGTCTGAGTGTTCAATATGTCTATATTTTAATGTATCAGTTATTGCTACGTTTTGCTGTGTATTTAAAACCCAGTAATTTTAAAAATTTTAAAACAAATCCTATATATACCTACTCAGTAAAGTACAGTGCTTAAAGCCTAGATTGCCTACACAGAGCAAAAAATGTTTGAATGGTCTTAGTCATAACCCAAGTTTCACACTCACACAACTTTCAGATGACTCTTATATATATATATATATATATATAAATAAAAATAGATACTGAAGCTAACACTGAACATCAACAATCTATTTCATGCTTAAATGCAATCTTCATGCTATGTGCACTGAGTGTTGGCACAATTATTTATATATAACCAATGGTTTATTATGGATAGCAAGCTCTACTGTCACCACTTGGTGTTGACCTCAGTGTCCACGCTTATATTTATATTTACATACACACTATCCCTGATATTGTATACTTTTAGCCATAAATATAACCTACTGTAAACCATATTTTTTATATATATATATATATATATATATATATATATATATATATATATATATATATATATATATATATATATATATATATATATATATATATTAGTGGGGGGGGGTATAATTGTGTGCTTACAGTTTTATTTTGATCTTGGCCGAAGAAATACTTTCCCCCACTTCAGGTGAGATTAATTGGCTTATACATGGTATGCGAACACTGTCCATATTTTTTTTCCTTCTTTGTCTTTTCTGAGGGTATAAAAACTCCCATTTTCACATTACAGTTGCCAACCACCTGACGATTGCTTAAAGGCATGAAACTTATAGTAGTTTTCAGACTGTGTACACCTGAATGGTGATTCTTTGGTCATTCATATATATATATATATATATATATATATATATATATATATATATACTGTGTCTTTCCATTTGTACATTTATGTTTGTCTTTTTTCTTTGCTTTGCTCATAGCCAAATATTTGTTTTCCTATTCTACCCCCTCTTAATTTTTATGTATTAAACCCTCTTTTTATCTATATATCTTTGCCTATGTAAGTAATATTTTAATAGTTGGTTTGCATTCTTTATTAATATATTTAGACTTGAATCTTTGCGGGTTTGTCTATGTATATGTCTATGTCTTTATTAATGTAAGTGTGTATGATTGCTTGTATATGCTTTGCATTGTATGTATATGTGTCTGATATTATATCTCTTTTTGTTGTTGTTGTGGACTTCCTGTATTTTCCGTGTGTTTATATATCTAAGTATGTCTACGTGTTTGTATATTATAATATCATTGTGTATGTATTGTCATTTGTAAAACTTCTTCCCCTGCCCCACATCATCTGGTTTCAAATCCCTTCAAATGTATCTAAGTTGTTACAATGTTTAAATCTCCTTAGATTAGCATTTGCTCTAACTGTAAATTTGGCTTTTTGATTAAAACATAAAATAAATAATAATATATATATATATTTTCCTCAGTTTCTTCTTTAAATAATTTTATAAAATTTTTAACTTGTACAGGTTAAATTTAAAATTTAAAATCGTAATTTTTACTTTTAATTTATAGTAAAATTTAAAATTAATCAGAATGATTTCTATTTTAGTCCAACACTAACATTAAGACATTAATAATTGTAACCAAGGTTCATTGTCAAGTTTTTTAAAATTTTCATATACTTGTATTTTGATTGGTCATTGTAGCTGATGTAACAGCGTTTCCTTATTGAGTGGGGTTTGGTTGATTTGAACCTTTTAAAAGTCTTTATTCTACATTCAACACCATCACTTAGTAAGACACCAGAAGTGTTGAAACAAAATGGCTAATTTTGTAGTGATGTTATGACATGTTTATATTATAATTTTTGAATATATATATATATATTTTATAAAAAGATAAAAATATTTTACCTTCTGTACTACCTGGGTTTCAACCATGAGGTCTTGTCAGGTAGCAAGACAAATCATATTCTTCAACACATGCCAATTTTCTTTTTAACCACATTAGATTACCAGAAGTCAAGAAGGGGAGGATTTGTGGGAAGAAATTTTCTTTATTCACATTCACCTGGGCTTGTATAGGCCAAGGATGTACTTGTTAATAAGTCATCATTTCAACATTATCTTCAATCGTTCATTTAATAACTTTGCATGATCTGGATGTGTTATAATCGCCAACTTCTCCTAGCACAATTTACAGAGTTGACCCTTCTCATTATACTCCTCTGTATTCTTGGACTGTTACCATTTTTTTCTTTTAACTTCCAAACATAGTCTGCCAGCTTTGTAGTATTCCTATGGTTCTGTATCCTAAATGAAGAAGCATAGTTGTAACAGAAGGGTCAAATCTGGTAGAACTAGCAGCAGTAACTGTAAATTGTGCAAAGCAGCAGTTCATGGGAAGAAACTGCCAGAATGGAACTTACTTGTAATGGGGATGATTCAACCTTGTGTATGTATCATGGTGGGTCCCAACTCTAATGGTCAGGGCTGGTGGGACTAAGGAATGTAGCTCGTCAGAATACATACCATGGAAATAGTGATAGAGCAGCGTGAAGTTTGCAACATTTTGTCTGTGAGAAAGGAGTTGAAGGGTGGAAAATAATTTATCACTCACAAGTCTGTGTAGATGGTTTTGGACAGGCAAGTGGGGACTGGGCAGCTCCAGCCCTGATATGGCAGCAATACCCCATTTTTGGTCTGATCTGACTCTTGTAAAATTAGAGTATAGTAGAGGACTGTCAGATACTGTCAGATAGGTACAATTAACTGACCATTTTTCCCAGCATCTTTACCTTGTTTAGATCAGATATCTGAATTCCACTTAAGGTCTGGGAAAAGCTTGTGTCACAATAGATGTTCAAGACAAGGTGCTCCCTTGAGGGAACACCCATCCATCATGATAGGCAAAGTTTTGGAGTCTGTTTGGTGGTGGTAGAATGTTACTCATTTGGACTTGGCCATGTTGAATTTTACAAGTCAATCATTTCTGCACCTGATGCGAGGTTCTGGTCTATCAGACTTTTAGAGTATCCATGTGAAAGTCTGTTCCACAATATAGCAGTTCTTGAGAAGAAACTTCCAGAGAGGAACATCCTTCTTATCAAATAACTATGTAGAGAATGAGAGTAATTCAACCCTGCACAGATATCAAGGTGAGCCTTGGTTATAAAGGTCTCAGCTTGTTGCACTAAAGAATAGAGCTCATCTGAATATTTGCCATGTTTTACAGAATGTGTAGGCTGGGCCAGGATGCAGAGTGATTGGTCAGAATATCTCAGGGGCATGGAATTCTGACAGTGATGGATTGCCTTTGTTTAAGTTTTTTTAGATATAAGACCAAAATAACACAAAGTCGAGAGAGGGTCACAAGTATCTTGAAGCATCAGCGCATTTTCTGTCCCCAGATTCCTTAGAGAGGCTACCCCACACAGCCAATGAGTTGACATGCATTCCTCTGAAGATCTTCACCTAGAATCCAATATATATATATATATATATATATATATATATATATATATATATATATATATATATAATTATTTAATGAAAAACAGACACTTTAAGGTACCATTACAATAATTTATTTCCCCAAAATCCTTTTTAAAGGATTTCGGATCATCAGGTAACACTTCCAACAATCCTTAAAGTGTCTGTTTTTCATTAAATATTAGCTCTGTTCTTCACATTGAGCTCTCAGGATTTCATCCTCCTTGGATTTACCAATTCGGTTTACCAAATTCTTCATAACTTTATATATATATATATATATATATATATATATATATATATATATATAATTATTTATTTAAAATATGATTCCAACACTACATAAGAGTTTCAAAACAAGAGCCAAAAACTTCAATTATTTACCTAACGAGTTCTTTCCTATTTTCTATATATTTTTACACACACACACACACATATATATATATATATATATATATCAATTATTTTCAGATAGAGTGTATATATGAGGAAAGAAAATGAATAAAAAGAGACGAGAGTAAAAACTATTTTTAGCTGATGCATTTTGTCCTCTGAGGGACTTTATCAAGGTAAATGTAAAGATTTATTTTTTACCTTATGTTTATATACACGAGCAAGGGTGTCATTATTAAGGCTTTTAATTGGAGAATGTTCATGAATATTCATCAGGTGGCTGAAAGGTCAGTAAAAACATGTGGATGACCTATAACCTTGCTTAATTTGTCTTACCAATTAAGTGCCTTAATTGGTAAGATAAAGTAAGCACGTAATAATCAAGAAATAAATGGAATGAAGAAAAAATTTCTTGAATATTACTCACTTAATTTAGTCTTACCAGACTTGGCAATCTTATGAACATTCTAATCACTTGGCCATGAACTCATACACATGCATGCACACACACACACACACACACACACACACACACATACATACATACAATACATACATACATACATACATACATATATATAATATGTAGTTTTTTTATATATGAGTGAGTAAAATAAAAGATTGTTACTTAGCATTTCCAGTTATGTGTGTCGCTATATTTCCTAAGAAATTGGTCATTGCATTTGCTTCTTTTTTATGCAAGAGAGAAGAAACTGGTGAACCATGAATTGCTTCTGATTAGAATATAAGGATCTGAGAAGTTGCAGTTGGTTAAGTGAGCCTATGAGAATAGTTGAAACTGATGCATGGCACACAAGTCGATATCCAATCACCATAAAATATTGGTTGCTATGGAGAAAGGGTATGATACTATAATGATCCAATGATCTGCAGCTAAAAACAACACTGATGATGAGTGCCAAAGCATCAAACCAATGTATTTCACAAACTGTGTATCTTTTGAAGGACAACATTAAGATGGATTAAATGGTAACTTGTAAATAAAGAGAATAAGAAAAATTATGCTGATAAATTAACAAACAGATCTTTAAGTGTACATATGTTTGCATATATATATATATATATATATATACATGAATTATTCACACAAAACTAATGCAAAGGTTAATGATTTAAATGGCGAGACATCCATCATCGCAAACAATTCAAATAGTATACAAAAACCTCCAGATCCATTATGAATGAATTGATCCTTCTTTATATAAATTTCTGCCGTATTAGTTGTTATTTTTACTACAAGCTTTCGTCTGTTCCTACAGACATCTTCAGGTATAGAATAGATGTTGTTCTTGTTTTTTTCTCTTAGTAATAAAGAGGACAACGAAAATATATGTGTTGTTGTATCCAAAATGCTATTGAAAATGAGTTATTGGTTATGGAACGCGCCAAAGCAACGCTGAGTTTGATTTTTAAATTTTTAAAGTGTTTGCATTTATACCAAATATGGTGATGAACAAATTTTTTTACTGGTAAATTTTTCTGTCAAAGTGGCATGAACTATATTGTTCAATAATTACAGTAATGTCGCACTTATTATCTAAAAGTCGCACTTGGATCAGTTATTTAAATTACAATAAACGTGCAATCAATTTACAAATACATGAATTATTCACACAAAACTAATGCAAAGGTTAATGATTTAAATGGCGAGACATCCATCGCCATAAACAATTCAAATAGTATACAAAAACCTCCAGATCCGTTATGAATGAATTGATCCTTGTTTATATAAATTTCTGCCGTATTAGTTGTTATTTTTACTACAAGCTTTCGTCTGTTCCTACAGACATCTTCAGGTATAGAATAGATGTTGTTCTTGTTTTTTTCTCTTAGTAATAAGAGGACAACGAAAATATATGTGTTGTTGTATCCGAAAATGCCACTTTAACAGAAAAATTTACCAGTAAAAAAATTTGTTCATCACCATATTTGGTATAAACGCAAACACTTTAAAAATTTAAAATCAAACTCAGCGTTGCTTTGGCGCGTTCCATAGCCAATAACTCATTTTCAATAGCATTTTCAATAGCATCTATTCTATACCTGAAGATGTCTGTAGGAACAGACGAAAGCTTGTAGTAAAAATAACAAATAATACGGCAGAAATTTATATAAACAAGGATCAATTCATTCATAACGGATCTGGAGGTTTTTGTATACTATTTGAATTGTTTGCGATGATGGATGTCTCACCATTTAAATCATTAACCTTTGCATTAGTTTTGTGTGAATAATTCATGTATTTGTAAATTGATTGCACGTTTATTGTAATATATATATATATATATATATATATAATTTACAAGACTTAAGAAAGATACTCATCAAAAACACTAGAGTCCTTTATAAATCAATTTTTCCAAAAAGATTTCATTATAAGAGAGGCCCTGTACATCAAGCAGCTCTCACCCACCATCAAGTTTACCTTGTTTAACAATGGTAACGGAGCGTTGAAAATCTTTTAAAAATAGAAAGTCAGCTACTCGAATTTCAGGCATGCCCGACATATGATATCTTGGAATAATGCTCATGAATAATACATCTCATAGAGTCAAGACATGAAAATATACTAACAACACCAAAAGCAACATCCCTTGAAAATGGTTAAAAATGTGGTCGAAAGTATTTGGGACAATTAATGACATGGACAATTTTTTTACTTGTTCACTCCCACCAAATGGAAAGTGTAACAACACTGAAAAAACTAAAAGAAAATTTAATAAAATTTTCCTTGTCCATCATATTTAATGAATATTATTAATATTTTTATATATATCCTCAGAGTCTGAACTTCTTACCTTCTCTTATATTCTTATGTCCAAACAACATCATTCAGTAACTCTCTACTTTGAACGGCTCTTGGGCCTTCTATTTGGTGAAAAATAGTAGAAAAAATTTCAACCTTCAGTTGAATATTTCAACATTCTCAAAATAAAGGAATTCAATACCTACATAGGTTTTATGAAGAAAAATATACTGAAAAAACAAACAAAAATCCTAATATGCAATTATGCTGTTTTAATGTTTAATGTCAACATCAGACGTTTCGGTCTAATAGACCATCTTCAGGACATATTCATAAAACATAATTAACATAGACCATATACAATTCAACATGAAAAACACGATGGACATAAAAGCAATACCAATCCAAACAGATAACTGAAATCTTTTATAAGATCAGCGTTCCGTTTAAATATGATCACATCGTATATGCAGAATTAAGTGTCACATTGCTCAGAAAAAGGATAGCAAAAGACATTCTTAATCAAACTACTAACCTTTTGCTGTGTGTGAGAAAGTGATTGTCAAGTTGTTTTTATGAGGAAATTGTAATAATCTGTTTATTATGAGTCATCATTTTGTAACAGTTTCATTTGTTTAACTGTAATATTTTCTTGTGTTGAAGATTTGATTTGATTCAGTTATTTTCTACAGTCCATCAATCCAAGTTATTTAAAGTCAGAGAATATTTTTAGATTTAAAGACTTTTTTGTGGGTGGGAGGAGAGATAATAATGGTTTAATAATAGAAATCTTACTAATTAACCCATAACTGAAAGAGGGAGGAGAGGTAGATTCATATCTTTTGCAAAGGTATTTGTGTAGTAGTGGATATAACGAACCCAACAAGAATTGGAACTCAGTTCTTCGATTAACAATTCTGAGCCATTATCCATTACACCACTTGCACATCCAAGCTTACAACACCTGGTATTCCCAAACAGTCAACTATCTTGGTACTGACCAGGCTCATTGTTGCTTAACTTATACAGGAATTGGCATCGTTTCAACATGATGTAGCTGTAAGCCTTGTTTTGAATATATATATATATATATATATATATATATATATATATATATATATATATATATGATAATTATTTATTTATTTTTTAAATAATTATAATTTAAGCTCTTTGTCTGTATGGACCACTGTTTTTTAAAAATAAAAACAAAAATACTAAAGAACTCTGGATTATTTACCTAATGTGTTCTTTCCTATTTTTCTACATATCTGCACACACACACACACACATATATATATACATATATATATATATATATATATATATATATATAAAGAAATATACTCTTAAGGTGTGCTATATTATGAGATAAAGTGCTCAATATCAGAGATAGAGTGTGTGTAAATATAAAAGGGAACATTGAAGTCAACACTTAGAAGTGACAGGCTGTTTCATGCTAGACACAATTGTCAGGCCATGTGGTCTTCAATGTTCATTTTATATATATATATATATATATATATATATATGTATAAAGAGATAATCATACATTGAATCAATTAGCAATATTAATGTATGATTATCTCTTTGTAATATAAAATATATGCTGCCTAATATAATATGTTTATATATATATATGTGTATATATATATATGTGTGTGTGTGTGTGTATACATATGTGTGTGTGTATATATATATATACACACACACACACACACAAACACACACATACTTTTGCATAAACCCCACAGACACACGAAATTGCAAGAAGGAGAAATATACTATAAAATCTCAAATACGCCACCTAGTAATAAACTTCTAGATCCTTTTGAAGCTGATATGTTTAACTTAATTAAAAAATATAAATTTAGAAAACCATTCAACCAATTCCAATACAAATTAAACCAAGACATTAGAAACATCAGAAATTCTAAGAAGATGTGGATTAAAATCTGATAAGTCCAAAAATTTTTACAAAATTGAACCCTCAAATTATTACAAATTCCTCCTCACTAAAATAACTAGTAATTATAAAAAAGATAATAACAATAGCACTATTTCCTTAATTAATGAAGATACCACTGTTTTTGCTAATAAATTTGATATTGGAGACAGAATGAGGAAAACTCACATGAAAATGCATATTTACTTTTTAAAGACCACAAACCTTATTTTCAACAATAATCTACAATCATGGTTGATTAATCCTTCTAAAACAGAATTACGCCTGTTTTCTAAAATATACTCAAAAAAGTAACACAGACGATACATGAAACCTACTATAAAATTTGGAAAAATTCTTCAGATACTGTAAAATGGTTCCAGGATATTAAAAATAAAAATAAAGTAACTTTTATCCAATTTGACATTATAGACTTCTACCACTCCATT
>CAHIKZ030001879.1:2915000-2977500 GCA_903632075.3 Acanthosepion pharaonis
TGATTGAAATAAAATTTGAACTGTATAGATATAATTACTACTAATATCTATACCCAAATCTTAGAGACACCTTAAAAATTTTTTTTGATTTATTGCACATTAAATGAACAGTCTATTAACTAGGCTCTCATCATTTTATAAAAGTCAACTCCTCCCAATCCAGTATGATTTTCATTCTGGTAAGGGATACAATGATGGCATATATGTCATCAAACATATAACAAAAATAGCTTACTTCTCTAATAGAAAGCTGTATACCTGCTTTGTTGACCTCACAGTTGCATATGACCACATTAATAGACTTCCTTCTTCTCAACCATTAGAAACTGCATTCCAAGCCCCAAAACAACTGAATGCATCAATCTAATAGAGTAACTGTATCAATCTACAGAATCTTATATATCTGGTGGGGACCTCAATAAGGAAACATTTCAAACCTCATCAGTAGTATGACAGAGAAAATTAAAGCCCCAGTCTATTTAATCTCATCCTAGACTATGATCTGTGCATTTAAAAACACAGATGTGGGTACTGATCATCTAAGAATTCCATACCACATCCCAAATGATTCTACCAATAGAAGACAATGATACTCAGGTTTCTGCTCTGGTAAGGGATGTAATGATGGCAGTTATATCTTCAAACAACTCCAGGAAATTATATGCTTCTTCAATAGCAGATTGTATACCTGCTATGTTGACCTCACATCAATAGATACTCACTCTTGTCCATCATTAGAAATTGCCTTCCAAGTTCTGAATCCACTGAATGTGTCGATCTAATTGAAAAATTTTATCAGTTTACAAAATCTTTCATGTCTGGCAAGGATCCCAATATGGAAAGATTTCAAATCTGATCAGGAGAAAATGAGAGACTCCTGTCTATTCAGTCTTTTCCTAGACTATGCCTTGCACATTTACAAGCACAGATGTGAAGAGATGAGCACTGATCATTTAAGCATACCATATCACTTCCCAAATGAATCAACTGCTAGAATGAAGCAATCCTACCTTCCCTTTCCTAAGTCAATGTACTGATGATGAGGTGGGCTATACTGACAACACAGGTATCGATAGTTTGAATACAAATGATCTTGAACAAAAAATCAACACCCCTACCATGTATTCCAAGACATAGGACTCAAACCTTTCTAAAGCAGAATAATGATCTGGAATTGGAATGAAAACAATGATGGCATCTACCCTGAAACCATCATAAAAATTCAGTATGTGGAATTAGTAAATACCAAACACTAAATACCTTTGTGTATGGAACAATTATAATAAATTTAATATAAGAGATAAGGAAATTGAACTTAGAATAGGCTGCACTAGAGGTAGTTTGAACTGTAAAATGAGACTTTGCCTTGGTGAATGGTTTAGTTGTAACAAATTTAGTATAGGAGATAAGGAAATTGAACTTAGAATAGGCTGCACTAGAGGTAGTTTGAACTGTAAAATGATGAGATTTTACCTTGGTGTATGGATCAATTATAACAAATTTAGTATAGGAGATAAGGAAATTGAACTTAGAGTAGCCTGCACTAGAGGTAGTTTGAATTGTAACTTGATAAGATTTTGCCTTGGTGTATGGATCAATTGTAACAAATCTAGTATAGGAGATAAGGAAATTGAACATAGAATAGCGATGCATGAGAGGTAATTTTGCCCAACACCAGAAAACATTAACCTGGGAACTTAGCTTCTGTGAGTAATGTTCTTAAATATCCCGGCCATAAAGAGGAGAGAAAAAAAAAAAAAAAAAAAAACAGGAATTAAGAAAACAGAAGATATTGTAATTAAATTTTTGAAGATCTCAGTTGACTTGTAAACAAGAAGCTGGAAGAAAGTTACACAAGTAAGAAGTGCAAGAGAGGAAACTGTTAGTAGAGAACTTATGGTTACATCTTGTCATTTCAACTGTAAAATAATGAGACCTAACTGCCAATCTGGTATTGCACTTAAATTCAAAAAAGTCAAAATACCAAAAATGAAAGCTTATCAACACAATTACCATGAAAACTATTTATAGAAATGGTACAGAGAAGATATGTTATGGTGGTGGGAAAGTGACTGAAGTCAAAATGCCAGGTCAGGACCAACAACATTGCAGATTCTTCTATGGATTTTGTCAAGAATCTCTAAATAGAAAGCAGAAACACCAGACTAGATGTTGTATCAATATTTAATACAAGGATAAATGGTAAGTGCTTGAAGGTAGTTGTTAATGGCTAGTCCTTCAGGGCCCTAGCAATCAACACAGGCATCACTGTGGGGTCACTCCTCTCAGACCAAACTTCTTTTTACTTTGCATAAATGATCTGCCTTAGATCATTTGTCAATATCTATGCTGATGATACAACAATATATGGGTGTACCTCCAAAACTTGTAATGACCAGAGATTTGCAGCCAACCTCTTATCCAATCTTGATCTAACATTTCAGTGGGGGAAAAATAGTTGGTTATATTCAATGCCTTGAAAACCAAACTAGTTACTTTCCATTGTCATTGATTGGAACCTAAACTACCATTAGTCACAGTGGATGGATGTTCCCTTGGGGAGGCTCTGTGCCTTGAGAGATTATTAAACTTTAAACTCACCCCTTATCTCAAGTGGAACTTGTACATATGATTCATTACCAAAGATACAGGAAAAATGGTTGGTTTCCTGTACCATTCCACTAAGTACCTGACTCATCATACTGTCTTCTACCTTTATAAGAGCCAGACCAGGCTTAAAATGGAGTACTGTTTTCATATTTTGACAGGAGCTGCTCAGTCCACATTCTCCAGTCTTGATAAAGTCCAAATGCTGCTCCAAGTCCTTGTGGTTGGTAAATTATTTTCTACCCTTCAACTTCTCTCCCACAGGTGGGATGTTGCAAGCTTCCTACTGCTCTTCCATGGAAAGTGCTCAGAAGAACTGCATTCCTTGGTTCTGCCAGTTCTAACCTTCACAGCTAGGACTCCCCATGCCACTCACATTGTAGAAAACCACTCACATTCCCTCTGTATTCCATCGGTGAGCAGTAAGTTCTACTCAAACAGATTCTTCCTGTGAACCACTGTTCCATGGAACAGACTCCTAAGAGGATGTTTCCCCTGATCACTACAATCTTAACCTATTCAAGTCTAGGGTTAACTGTTATCTTTCTCCCTCATAAACTACCTTTTACTCTGTAACCCACTACCTCAAGTGGCCCCAGGGCCTTGTACACTGTATAAATAAAATAAAAACCATTACCAAAACCATTAAGTTGCAAATCTCTCCATACCAATGTGAGTTTTTCAATGATAAATATACAAGATCTTTATATATAAGATTTAAAATAAAATAATATTCTGGGTCAGATGTAAATAAGTTTCTTCTGGTATTGAATTTAATTTCAACTCTTAATTTTGACAAGTACCTTCACATGATTGCTCCTAAGTTAATTATTAATTTGATACCAAGAGAAAGTTACTAAAAAGATAAATAGACATTCTTGTACAGATTTAGCATAAAGTGTCTTTAAAAATGTCCTCTCACATAAATGCTGAAAATTATTGTTGAGCAAAAGATATTAAAGCAGAATATACTTCATCTGGAAGGCATTTATAAAAGTCAGTTAACTTTCCCTCTTTCTATTTATCTTTCTGCACGTCATTAAACAGCAGGTCAACCACTTCCAATTGTACATCTGCTGGGAGGTCCTCAATGGTACATATGCAAGAAATATTTTACTTAAATTTTATACACAATGATATTAAAGGAGAAATAATAATAAAAATTATTATTTCAGATTAATGACATATTCCATATGGTCTGCAGACTGTATCTGCAACTGCTGCTTACCAAACCATATTCTAGAAAAACAGCAATTCTCATTTAATGACACTTTGCAAATAGTTGTCAATTACAAGAACTGTGAAGGCAGTCAAAAACCTACCACCAACTTTCAGATTGTTTTACGAATAGAATTGAATTCTACTACCATTATTTTAATTTTATAATTTGTATGGTGTTTTTATTGTAATACTTAAGCAAATCATATTTGAATTACTTGCTCTTTGACATTATATTGCTATGAAAATCAGTTAATGTGAATATTTTGCAAAAGTTTAGAAAATTATTTTGATCCAAATAAAATTTTGACTTCAGCTGTATGTTCTTGTGAAACAATCATTGATAACATTTGAGTCTGCATCTGGATTTTAAATAGAATTCTCTGGAAACAATAACTTTTTTTGTTTGAAGAGTTAACTGGAGAAAAAAACTATATATATATATATATATATATATATATATATATATATATATATATATATATATATATATATTAATGAATAGTGGCTTGGATTAACTTCAAAATTCCAAGATGGTTAGACAGATGATAAGGGTCAGAAGATATAATGGCTGAAATGAATTGTGAGTATAAAAACCAAGATGAACAATACTCATCTGAATCAAAAGATATGATAATGATAATTACTAATCTGAAAAGTCTGGCATCAATGATAAAAGAAGGCCAAAGTGTACAATGGTTGAATTGTTATGGGTATAACAACCAAGATAAAGATACTGGTCTGAAAAGAATAGTATATAATTAGGCACCTCCAAAGATTTGCTAAATAATAAGAATACAGGATGAAAAAATGCCCAAACTTAATAGAACAAAGTTTTATTTTCAAAATCTTCATGTTATTATTAAGAGGAAAGACCAAAGAATTTATGATTATTATATTTTTTTATCCTTTTTAGAATGTCCAAATTTTGGTTAAAATCTTGTTTTTGTTTTTGCATCAGTATGGGGGCTAAAGATTAGTATAGGAACTTTTAGTGTCATTTTTATAGTGAAAAACACATTGATTTGGAAATTGCTGCAAAAATCAAATAATTATCAGATTTTAATGAAACTTACAGGATTCATTTACAAATATTATTCACAAATGAAACTTTCAGAATTTAAGTAAAATATCCTAGCTGAAATTGGAAACTTCTAAATAGATTGTCAGGATCAGCTGGAAAAAGAGCTTATGATTTTGCTTGACTTGAGGAGATAACAGAAGTGGCAAAAAATAAAGAGAAGCCAGGTTGACTGAGAAATAAAAAGCAAAAAAAGAGAAAGAAAAGAAAAATGAAAGATGGATGAGTTCAACCTGTTAAGGTGAAGCCAAGTACAGAGATGATGAAATCAAGGTAGAGATTGTGAAAATGCAATCTGTCATTTGATTAGAAAAGTTGATGCATATAAAAACTTCAGTTTTACAATACAGCAATAAATGTTACACTCCTCAGGAATTTATCACTTTGAACATTAAGACAAAGTTTATATTAATAAAGATATTATTTATAATTTCCTTAGATTATTGATTCCTTTTATTTTTATTTGAACATGGCTTCTCTTAAGTGATCAGATAAACAACAATAAAGAGAATTATGAGATCAATTACTGTAATTGCTCTAAAGGAATCGTGAGAAAAGACCATAAATTTTGCATTGTTCTATGGATAAAATCATGAAGAAAAGTGATACTTACATGTTGAAAAACAATTCTATTGAGACTGTTGTCCTCATCTTTGTTTTCAAAACATTTCATATATTTGTTGACCTTGCTTGTGTTGCCTGAAATTAAAATAAATGAACTTGCATTAGTTTATGTATTATTCATCTACCTGCACTGTTGACTTCATAGCAGCATATGACCATCTTATAGCTGAGAAACCATTGTATCTTGGCCTAGGTGTATGCACTCGATTTCCCCACAGTAAATCTGACCTTGTGTCAAGTCACATCTCAGTGGGGAGACGTGATGTGACACAAGAAATAGGACTCAAGATAAACCTTTTCCAAGCAGAACTAGAATATTGATGTTATACATACTGAATCCATTATAAAAATCCAGAAGGTGGAATTAATAAATACTATCATTGAAATACCTAGGTGTATGGATCACTTACAACAAATTTAGTACTGGGCTTATGTTCTCTACTCGTGTGAAGTGGAAAGACTATATTGAATCCATTGCTGGGCCAGCTGCTAAGAAAGTTGGTTCACTGTGTCGAGTGAGACAGTTTTTCTCACCAGACTCTATCTTGCATATTTATAAGTCTACCATTTGTCAGTGCTTAGAATATTGCTGCCATATATTGTCTGGTGCTTCTGCTATTTACCTGGAGCTCCTTGATGAGATCCAAACAAGAATCAGTAATATTATTGGTCCTGATCTGAGGCTTGGCTTCAGTTACTTTCCCATCAGTGTAAGGTTGCCTATCTCTGTGCCTTTTTAACAAATACTTTCATGGTAATTTTTTGGAAGATTTCTTTGCTATGGTACCTAGTCTGTATGAATTTAAGCACAATACTAGACTGGTGGCATGATCGCATCAATTTACAATTAGATGTAGATGTAACTTCTATGCTGACAGTTTCTTTTCTTGTTTGTGGAAATCTCTTCTGGTAAAGTTGTAAATTCTGGTAAATAAGTAAATTCGTATGCTGAGCTTGCGAAAATCAAGGCTAACAACACACCCATCCATAACCTAATCTTTATTATAGTAGATTGTGATACACAATTTCTTTATAAGATGTTAACCTTCAGGAAAGTGACTCGTTGAGCCTTCACGGGCTAACATTCTCAGCTGACATGATGTGAAAAACTATATTAAATCCATTGCTAGGTCAGCTGCTAAGAAAATCAGTTCACTTTGTTGGATGAGACAATTTTTCTCTCCAGAATCTATCTTATATATCTATAAGTCTACCATTCGTCCATCGTTAGAATATTGCTATCACATATGGTCCGGTGCTGCTGCTATTTACCTTGAGTTCCCTGATAAGATCCAAACAGCAATCAGCTATATTAGTGGTCCTGATCTGGCGGATCAGCTTCAGTCACTTTCCAGCCACCATAAGGCTGCCTCTCTCTGTTTTTTTTCTATAAATACTTTCATGGTAATTGTTCAGATGAGCTCTTTGCAGTAGGGGTAGTTTTGTCCAATATAGCATAATGTTATAAAACTAAAACATTAACCTAAGAATTTGTGTTATGTTCTTAAATAGCTTCATTAGACATAGACTTTCATATGGATATCCTGCATGGCACCAAATGTCTAAACTATCACTTTGTTTTATGACCACATCACATTCAAACATTGGTTTCTGTACAATAACCAGTTAAGCAACGTCAAGCTGGGTCAATACCTAGATTGGTGACCACTTGGGAATACCAGGTGGTGACTTCGAATTGTTAATTGGAGAGCCAAGTTTCAATTCCCATTGTGTTTGTTATATCTTAGTAGTAAAACATGAAAGTTTTTGTGTAGCAATGTAAAATGTTTTTATTGTAATTTATTATAATAAAATATTATAATATATATATATATATATATATATATATATATATATATATATATATATATATATATATATATATATATATATATAGAGAGAGAGATATAGATAGATAGATAGATAGAGAGAGATAGACTGACAGAGAGAGAGTGAGAGAGTGTCCACAATGCATTTAAAGAATTTTAAAAAGTCATCATGAAAAACTTAGAAGAGGTGGCAACTAAATTTTTGTTTCATATAAATATTTTATTATTAAAATTCTTTTAATATAATAGTTTAATTAATCTTATGTTTTTATGTTTCAGACTGAAACGAATGTTGTTTTGTCTTCCAGACCTCAATTAATGAAATACCAGGAGTTACTCCTAAAGTTGGATGACATTGAATGACTACTCCACAAGCAAAAGTGTGTGTCTTGGTTTATCAAAACAAATTTGGATGTGCAAACACAAAGAAATTACACAGCTAAATATGGAAAACAAACTCCTGCATGTCAGTGGATTCCTAACTGGCATAAGCAATTTATAGAAACAGGGACAGTACTACATAAACCAAAGACCGAAAGTCTAAGAACATCTGAAGAAGATATTGAGCATATCTGTCAGTCATTTCAACATTTTTCATCTAAGTCTATCTGTACTGCTTCCACTCAACTGCTACTACCAAGATCAAAATCCATAACAATCTGAGGCTATGTTCATATAAAATTCAATTATTGCTAGCAATTAAGGTACATGACAAACTGCAATGAAAAGATTTTGTTGTTACAATCCTGCAAAATATAAAAAATAATGGTAGCTTCATTAATTGGATTTGCTTTATAGATGAGACAACCTTTCATGTCTGGAAAACTGAACAAGCATAATGTATGAATTTGGGGATTAGAAAATCGTCTCATTACTGGGGGAATTGAATGTGACAGTCCAATGTTCAATGTGCAGAATTTTGTGCAACAAAGTTATTAATCCATTTTTGTTTTTGGAAAAGACAATAATGGCTGAAACTTACCTTTATTCCTTAGTATCGTTGGATGACGTCTAAGTGTCAGCTTTCTTGTAAAAGTAAAAATGTAAAAGTAATCCACCCACCTCCACCCTCTGACTTTATTTTTATATTTTAGCTTATATCTGACTTTTAATTGGTTAATCTAGACATACCCATAAGTATATTTTAATTCTGACCTTATGCACCCACTCTTTAACTTCCCAAAAGATGTAACAAATGTTTTTAAATTTCCCTAATGAATCTTTTTTATCACAAGTTAACTACCATCGCCTGAAGAAGTACAATCTTGGTACTGAAACATGAAAGTTTTTGTGTAGCAATGTAAAATATCTTTATTGGAATTTATTATAATAAAATTATTATAATTATATTTTGCTCTACTTTGTACCGAGCACTTTTTTTAAAAAAGTAGATGCTATGAGCTGTGGATTTTTTCTCCATCTGTTCTTTTTCTCATTTGGATATATATTTATATATATAAATTGTATGATAAATTGAAAAAAAGTTTTTGTAATGCATTTCATCCATTAGGATTTCACTGGATGTATTACAAAAAAACTTTTTTCCAATTAGACATACTCTTTTTCTAAATACTGTTTGTTGATATACAAAATTATATATCACTATATCACACATCCCCCATATATATATATATATATATATATATATATATATATATATAGGTAGCAATCCTTCCTTTATGCATGTTTCATTAAAAATGACAGACAAGGTACTATGGTTAAGCCTGGAAATATAAAACATTTGGACAGTTCTTACACACCCTTTGTCCAGAAAAGAAAGCTCTTGTTAGAACACAAGAAAAATTAAATAAAATGCTTAACCATAGTACTTTGTCTGTTGATTTTAATGAAACATGCATAAAGGAAGGATTGCTGCATAAATATACAACTATCAAATTACACAACCCGGCAGCCAACAAGGAAAATAACACCACTATATTCAGGAAAAACCTCATCTTACAACAAATAAAATCAGCTCAAAATGACATCCAACATTTAAACAACAAAATACACAAAGATAACACTACACTAAAAAACACCTTAACCAAACTGGAATATAATGAAGCATTGTACCACCTCAACCTTAGTATCAGTGAGCACCAACTTAACTGTATTCAGAAATTAAAAACATCCCTACCACACACTAAGACATGCACAGAACGCACTCACTCAATTAAGCTGAAAAATCGAATCATCCTTGATAATGGCTAAAGGTATAGCCGAAAGTGCTTGTAAATATAAAACATTTGGACAGTTTTTACATACCCTTTGTCCAGAAAAGAAAGCTCTTGTTAGAAGACAAGAAAATTAAATAAAAAGCTTAACCGTAGTACCTTGCCTGTTGTTTTTAACGAAACATGCATAAAGGAAGGATTGCTGCTAAAAAATATATATATATATATATATATATATATATATATATATATATATATATATGAAAAAACTTAGTTTTTTAAAGTATGTTATATTTATGGGTAAAAGTGCTCATTATCTAGGATAGAATGTGTGAATATAAAATATAAAATGAACACTGAGGTCAACACCAAAGCGACAACAGTCTGTTTCATGCTGGAATGCAACCAGAGAGATTGCATTCAAACATGAAACAGACTGATGCCCTTGGTGTTGACCTCAGTGTCCACTATATATATATATATATATATATATATATATATATATATATATGAGCATATGGCTGAGTAGTTAGAATGTTTGCATTCTGACAATGACACCATGGTGGATTTGTCAGGAAGGAGACTTCCTAATGTTATCAGACTGGAGGGGTTGATTCCAGTGTGTGGCACATATGGAAAGTGCCTGAAAACCGTACCACAGGTTCATCCAAGCCTTGTGAGTGAATTTTGGTAGATGAAACCCTTGTGTGTCGTGAGTAGCTGT
This sequence comes from Acanthosepion pharaonis, assembly GCA_903632075.3. Taxonomy (NCBI): domain Eukaryota; kingdom Metazoa; phylum Mollusca; class Cephalopoda; order Sepiida; family Sepiidae; genus Acanthosepion; species Acanthosepion pharaonis. The sequence continues at coordinate 2,925,258 of CAHIKZ030001879.1, forward strand.
GCTAGCACAAAGTCACAAGTCATCATGGTTGAGGGCTTGAGTATGCTGGCTTTGTTCAAAATGTTGATCATGCTAGAAAACACACTCTTTCACAAAAAATGTAGCTACGGTCTGCTCAGTATAGTTGCAGTATAAACCACAGGTGGGCTCTGTGGGTGTTGCATAAACACAAATGTGCCTGAGCAAGTGTCTGCAATAGGGATTGGCTACCTGCCCTAGTAGACAGGTATCCTCGAATACGAGTGGCCAGTTATGCATACATACACATACACACACACACATATATATCTATATATCAATATATCTGTATATATATATATATATATATATATATATATATAAAATGCTTACATACACACAGACATATGTATACACACACACACAGAAAATAATTTTCAGCATTATGTGAATTTGTTGATGGCTTATCGTTCTTTAAAATTGCATAAGAAATTTTGTTAATTTTTTTTTTAATGGTTTTTTCAATCTTGAACTGCCACTGATGTTTTTTCTTTTTCCACTTTCCAGAATTACATTTAAAGTTTGATCATTGTGGCTGATGTTCGTGAATTCCATTCAAACGTTAGACTTTCCAAAACTTTCAACTGATTGCTTCACAAAGTGCCATGGCTGATAAGAAATGAGAAAGCAGAAAGATCTCACATGCAAAAATCGGAATTCAAACAACTTAAAAATCTTACTTAAATCTATTCCTACATAGTTGTCATATATTATTCTTATCAGTAAGAACTGAAATGGTCACCCTGACAAGCTTCATTTCATTATTTCTGTTGTCATTAATGGACGCTTGATCTCTGTTGGCATATGACTTGGAGGAACATCCATAAAAAGGCAAAAGATATGATCTATCAGGAACCGACCTGCTTATGGAATGAGTCCAAAAAAATAATGTTCTTGCAAAATAAGAGAAGATTAAATTAAATGAATATTGCAAGAAATGAAATAAGAAGAAAGATAAGAATGAAGATGGGAAAAATTAAGAAAAAAATGGTGAAGAATATGAAGGAGAAGGAAGTGGGATGAGATTGAGAAAATCTAGTTGAAGAAAAACATGAAGGAGAATAAGGAGAAGGGTGTAATGGAGAATGAGGAATAGAATGAGTTGATGCTGTAAAAAAGAAGAAAAAACATCAAGAAGATGAAAAAGGGAAAAATGTAATGGAGAATGAAAAAAGAAAGAAGCTAACATAGAAAAGAATAAAATAATGAATATGGGGAAAGTATGGAAAAATAAGGAAAGAATATAGAAGAAAGAGAGAGGAAAAATAAGTGAGGAAGTGGAGGAAAAGAAAATAACAAGGGAAAAAAGAAGACATTAAGGAAAAAGAAGGAAAAAGAGAACATGATGTAAAGGAAAAAGGAAAGAAAACATTAGGGAAAAGAAGTAAAAGAAGAAGATGATGTGAAAGAAGAAAGAAAGAAAAATGAGGGAAAAGAAAAATGGAAGAAGAAGAAAAGGTGGGAAAAGAAGAGAAAGAAGAACACGAGTGAAGGAAGAAGACAATGAGGAAAAAGAATGAAAAGAAGAACATGATGTGAAAGAAGGGAAAAAAATGATGAATGGAAAAGAATGAGAAGGACATGATGTAAAAGAAGAAGGGATGAATATAATGAGAGACAAAAAAGGGAGAGAAGGATGTGGAAAAGGAAGATGAAAATAAATGATAAGCTGCATGGAAAAGAAGGAAATGATAAGAAAAAAGAAGAAAAATTACAATAAAAAGACTTATGAAGCCATTGTAAAATTCTAAAGCAAAAATTATTTCTACATTTCAATAGTTACATTATGACTTCTAAACCTCTACAACATTCTCTTGTACTCTGTTTGTATGTAATTCAAAATCTAAAATAAAGTTTTTGATGTGTATTCAAATTGCATTTCTGTTGTTGAATTTGAAAAGTGTTATATTCTGTGCTCATAGGAATATATACTTGAAAAAAGTGGAAAAGAAAGTGGATAAAATAAGTAAAGGTTTATTGTAAAAACCAGTACAATAAGAATAAAGGTAACAGTTATGCACAAGGTTGTCGCAAGTCAATCCAGTAGTAAGTGCTACTATTGGAAGGCCGATAGTTCTCACATAAGTCTGAGTTGTACTCAACAGATTCCATCTAGTAATATTTACCAACCTCCCCATGGGGTAGGATGTAACACAAGGTTGAATTTAATGTAGTGCAATCCTAGCCTGTAGGCTCGGCCAAAAATTCCCCGTAACTCGACATAAACGGGATCAGGTCTGTCTATCTCCCTGGATGAGACTCTGCCTTTTGGCATATCCTCGTCTGGGTTCCTTTGGGTAGAGAGTTCGACAGTAGCTAAGAGCTGAGTAACAGATCCCAGCTAGTCGGTATTTACTAGCACCCCACCCCCACCCCCATAAGGGTAGATGTGGCATAAGGCCGAGTTTAACGTGGGTCTTCCAAGCCTGAAGGCTTGGCCAAAAAATGCCTGTAGAAACCGCATAATGTGATCGCGTAGGTCAACCTCCCCGAACGAGACTCTGCCCTTCGGCTGAGCCTTGTCCGGGTTCCTCTCTGCTCAGAGGCAGAGAGTTTGACCATCTAGCCGAAAAGATTTCAGCTAGTATATGTAGCCACACCCCAGGAGTATTGCATGTGGCACAAGGCTGCGTTTAATGCAGGTTCTCCCTTTTGAACCCTTATAAACGGGTTCAGGGTCAATCTACTTCCCTGCACGAGACTCTGCCCTTTGGCAGAGCCTGGTCTGGGTTCCTCTCTGCCCGAAGGCAGAGAGTTCAACAGTTTAGCCGAAAAGATTTTGGCTAGTCTCTGTAGTCCATTGACTTACAGATACTTATAGGTAGTTACTAGCTATAGTGTAGTCCTTCATGGGGGTGACAGGTTATTCCATTACATCAAGAAGTTAATGAAACTAAAAATCATCAATAATTAGACAGAATAAAACTATCGATAAAGTAATAACATAATGAGGCACATTATTCCAGGAGTGATATGACAAAAAGCAACAATAATAAGATGAAGCAAAACTAGTAATAGAAAATAATAAGAATTTCCTCACAGATAAAGAGGAGACTTCAAGCAATGGAGGTATGGTTTTTTGGAAGAAAAGGAACAGCAAGTGATCTACCTTGTTTGTGTAAATGGATGACAGGATTGCAACTAGAAGGTATAGTAAGTGGATAAACATTGCTTATCCTACAAAGAATAGAATGTTGTAGAGAGTCATGATCACCCAGGCCCAGAAAAGACGTGGCACATGGAAGAAGAATGAATGTATATTGACCAAGTGAAAAAGCCTGACAATAAATCAATAAAGGAAATCTAATAATAATATAATAGTAATAATAAAGTGTGTTTATTGACAAAGAGTGTTGTAATAAGAAGTGTTAATATATTCAAAGAAGAATCAGCAATATTATTGGTCCTGACCTGGCATCTCAACTTCAGTCACTTTCCCACTGCTGTAAAGTTGCTTCCCTGTGCCTCTCATGGTAATTGTTTAGATGAGCTCTTCGCTATTACGAATTGGATGAGCTCTTCGCTATTATGAATTTAAGTAGATTGGCAACAAGGTCTCATCAATTATAGTTGAATTATATGCTAACAGTTTCTTTTCTCGCACTTCTTGATAGTGGAACTCTCAACTGGATCCATGCTTTCAAGCCAACATTTTTCTTAAAAAAACTAAATGCAATGTCAATCATTATCTACTGTCTTCCTGATTACCCTTTTATTGTTCTTGCTCCTTCATAATGTTTCTGTTTTCTAATTCTTTTACATCCAGTAACCTCTTGTGTCTTAGTGGCTTTACTGCCTTAATTCAAATTAAAAAAAAAAAACAAACAAAAAACAAGAGGGAGCAAATCTATTAATAGTAATGATTATAAGTGTGGTGATTAAAGCATTAAAAGATAAAGTAAAAGTAGCAATAAAATAATAATATTCAAAAATTGTTGCCATGACTTTAGAAATTTAATTTAAGTGCAGTACTAAGAGTCTTGCAGCAACAGAAAGGTTGTTCTACAGAAGGATGCTGAGAATACCATGGACTAAACATGCAAACAACAACAAAGTTTTAGAGATAATGGAAACAAAATAGATACTTATAACTAACATCAGGAAGAGATATTTGAAATTTCTGAAGTACATAATGACGACTTTGAAAATTTGATACTCACAGAACAGATTTAAGGTAAGAGAGACAGAAAAAAGCGATGTGTAATGTACTTGGCAAGCTTGATCGAAGAGCAAAGTTTGACAGAGATGGCAAAAAGACAAAAGTTATTAAGAGCTACAAAGGACAGGAAATTGTGGAGAGCCATGATCGTCAACGTCCTTTAGGGACAAGGCACATAGAAGAATACTGTATTGGTTGCTAGATCTCATCCTTTTATATTTGAAATGGCAAAATGTAATCATAAGTTCTATTCTTATAGTTTCTTCTCTCACACTTCTCACATGTGGAACTCTCTTTTGACTTCTTGCTTTCCAGTCAACTTTGACCTTCAAAAATTTAAATGCAATATCAAATGCCATCTTCTGTCTCTTTAATTCCTGTTCTTTTATTGGCCTCTCTTAATAATTAATATTTTTTTTTTTTCTTTTACACTCTGTAACCACTTATTTCTTAGTGTCATTATTACCTTGCCTGGGTTGAAATGCTTAAATAAAAAAAGACCTCATCTAAAAATATTAATTACTTTTAAATAGTAAAGATGATATAGAAAATCAAAATGGAAGCAGGCTGACTTCAAATTTGTGTTCTGCTTAATTATCAGAGATTTTGTGACTAAATTCAGTAAGGCAATGAACATGCATTTGAATAGCGAAAGATGCATTCTAAAAGTTAAGCGAATACTACGAAACAGGAAAATTTTGTTAGAAACAAAGAAAAGAGTGCTAAACAGTTATATCATATCAATTCTTTTGTATGGCAGCGGATGCTGAACAATCTCCTTATTGATAGACGAAGAGAAGACTGGAAGCAATAGAAACATTTTTTCTATAGAGGATGCTGAGAATATTATGGATGGAGCACATAAACAACAAATTCTTAAGGAAAATGGAAATGAAAAAGACCTACTCAGAATTAGAAAGAAAAAATTGAAATATCTGGGACACATAATGAAGAATGGAGGGCTTGGTGAATTTGACACTCACAAGACATATTGAAAGCAAATGGATAGAAGTTCATGGGCCACCTACCCAATGAACTTGTATGAACAGATGGTGGAATGGTGAGTGGAAGGTGATGGCAAAAGGACAAACAATATAAAATGCTACAAAAGAGAGGAAGTTCTTGAAAGCAGTGATAAGCCATGTTCTTAAGGCATACGGGACTGAAGAAGTACAAGTCTAATGAGAAACCGCAGGTCCCATTTTTTTTATTGTCTTTTTACACTGGAGATGTATTCCTAGATGAAGTGGCAAGAATGAAATCAATGTCAAATCAATTAATTATATTACGGAGTAAATGAGGATACATTCCATGGATCTAAAAATTTATAATTTTTCCAAATAAAAATATGTTAACATATATTTCTGTTATTTTAAGATATTGTTATGTTTATGTATTCTTTTTATAGATACAAGTATTTAAGTAAATGTTCTGTTTATAATAAACAGTATTAAACAACATTTACCGGCCTAAATGTCCAAGAACTTTTCACAGAAAATATTCGTCCTCCGACAGGAATCGGACCTTTATCCAATACGGGACCGTCATATAGCCTGACATGCTTTTAACCGATTGGGCCACAGAGGAGTGTTTGGTTAGCAAGGTCGAATTTACTGTCTTTAAACTACAATCTTCTATGATTCTCTCATGTACATTAATATCTGCTCATGACGTATCCAAATGTAAACAAATGATGTCATACATTATGAAATGGACAAAATCCGACAATTATTTTAAGACATTTTTATGTTTATACATTCTTTTTATAGATACAAATATTTAAGTAAATGCTGTTTATAATAAACAGTATTAAACAACATTGATCTTGCTAACCGAATGCTCCTCTGTGGCCAAATCGGTTAAAGGCACGTCAGGATATATGACGGTTCCGTATAGGATACAGGTTTGATTCCTGTCAGAGGACAAATATTTTCTATGAAAATTTCTCAGACATTGAGGCCAGTAAATGTTGTTTAATACTGTTTATTGTAAACAGAGCATTTACTTAAATATTTGTATCTATAAAAAGAATGTATAAACATAAAAATGTCTTAAAATAATTGTCGGACTTTGTCCATTTCATATATTTCTGTGTATAAGATGATCTTTAAATCATTGTTAGAAATTAGGGGTCATCTTATACTATAATTCTAAATAAGAAACTGTAAATTCTGAGTGATATTTGTCAGTAGGCTAACATTGGCCTTGGTGTGATAACCAATAACGTACATAAAAAGATTCACTTTATCAAATAAACTGATAATAAACCATTTCTACCTTATATATTACTCGCTTAACTTCATAATAAATTGCCTATTTGAAGAATAATTCCATAACAATGAAATCAACTTGTATCCATGCAAGCTCAGCTGAGAAAATGTAAACATCAAGTTATGATTGTGAATAAAAAAAATGTTGAAAGTGGAATGTACTATTATTGTACATTATTGTACTGCTATTAGTGGTATTTTGTGATTGTTGATGAAGTATAAGTAAATGGCCATTTGTACACCAGGCTGTTTATAACTGTTTAGATATAGAAGAAGAAGAAGAAGAAGAAGAAGAAGAAGAAGAAGAAGAAGAAGAAGAATCAGTATTTGCAAGAGATCCTGTGATGAAATGTAAACAAAACAATGGTTTCACTTTTAGGGGATGTGTGTAGGAAAAATATGAGATGCTAAGTCAGGATCGATTACATTGTTGATCCTTCTTTGGATTTTGTCAAGAACCTTGAGATAAAAAGCAGGAACACCAGACCAGATATAGCAGCAGTATTCAATGCACAGGTGAATGGCAGATTTGTAAATGTGCAAGATGGACTCTGACAAGAAAGATTTTCTGGCATGACACAGTTTGGTTTTGTTTAACAGAAGCACTGGATGCAACTATAGTTCTATGATGTTGACCCTGGTTGAGCTTCATCTGCAGATGACAGATCAAACCGAGTGCTATGCACCTTTCTAAAAGATGAACAGAGTTGTTTGTCATGTCTTTCTTTTCCTCCCCTTATGGATTTTTTAAGGTGCTAAGTCTTCAGTTAAAGAATTAGTATTAGTGTCTGTGTGACTTTGCATGTGTATATGTAATGCATATGTGTATGTCTGTGTTGTGGATGAGTGACTTATGTATGATTGTGCCATTTAATGTACATACACACACGATATTGAGTTCCCCCCCCCCACTGGGGCAACATGTGACACAAGGTCGGTTGTTTATTGTGGGTAAACAAAAATTTTTTCATGTTTTCAGCTTTATGCTGTACATACACACACGTGCAAACATATACATAAACAATTTAACTAAGTTTGAAAAGAGACATTAGAATAATACAATCCCCTCCAATTCTGTATGGACAACCCCTACCCCGTGCTAAATGATAAAAGCATAAAGCTGAAAACATGAAACATTTTTGATTCTTTTCAAACTTAAAAAATTCAAATAAATAAAAGATTTTATTCTAATCTTAGGAAATTATTCAATAATAAATAAGAGCATTTTTTTAATTTTTAAAAATCTTTTTGTAATATTTTCAGGTGCATAATTGAATTAAATTAAATATAATTGAATTAAATTAAATATACATACACATACCAATGCAAATACACACACACACACACACACATACACACACACACAATTTGAATGAAACTGAAATGAACATCTGTGTCATGAGGGCTAATTTCCCTTGCTGACTGGTAACAGCCCCAAGTAAAGTGCATAAGCCAAAACATAGAACTTTGGAGTCATTTTTATCCATATAAACTGGTCTGTATTTAAACTGTATATACATTTTTAACAATTGTAATGTTTTAAATGAACAAACAATTTGGATATGAAATTTGATGATCTTTGCTGTTAGTGAAGCAACAAGTGACAAACTAGTTCTAATAAAATGGACAGCATTTAAAATCTTTATGATTTACAAGTAATCATTTCTCATCATATCAGTGTTTATTGACCATTTTCTTAAAGAATTTTTGTAGGTAGTATAGCTTGAAAATTGCTCTCCCATCCTGTTTCCTCAACTGCATAACAAATGTTGTGTTTGAAGGCATGTAAACCATATTTTGCTTTAAGCTTTATTTGAAATTCACCAAGATTTGGAGGAGGGCCATAAGCAGCATTATCTAAGAGAAAAATATCTTTGAGCAGCAACTCAATCTCAATGGTGAAGGATTGCAAAAATAGTGTACCCATTCAAGAATAATTCTTGTATGACACATACTTTCTTGTTTAGCTACTAATTGACAGGTAAGTGTAACTTAAATAACCCCTTCAATTCTCTAGGTGATTCTGGTTGATAAATCAATATTGACTTCAATTTCAGAGTTTATGAAACATTACCTCATGTATAAGCAACAGTTTAGCCATGACAGCTTTAAACCTTTGCACAAGCTTTTCTTCAATGACACTAAAGGTCTTTGAAAGCATTCCTTTCCAATATAAACCTGTCTTATTTATACTGAAAATAAGATCCTCAGGATATTTGCCATTCTGTACAATGGCTTCAAATTCAGCAGTGTATACTTTCATGGCTTCAATATTTGCACTTGCTGCTTCACCAGTTATCTTAACAATACAACATTTAATGCCTGTAAACCAGCCATTACTCCTTCCCTGCAAATATCACATCTCCAACTTCTTCCTCCTTCAATTAATCAAAATTAAACTTTTCTTTATCACAAATGATAGTGTGCCTGATTAGGATTTTTTATGGTTCAGATTGTCTGTTCTAAATGCTAATCACTTCTCAATCTGTTTCATTAATTTACCATAAGAATAATTCACTTGCATTACACTTACACTTGTAGCTGGTTAAAATTAAAATTTTCCTTTCTCTGCCCACTTCATTGTTAGTTTCAACAAAAGCAAAGTCATAACTCCACACAGGGTTGGTGCCCCCCACCACTATGTATCTATAATACCCACCAAACCTTTGATACAGGGCCTCCCTCACTCTACTATATTTCACTTTTCATAAAGTTGTATTCATATAAAATACAAATTTTATTGTAACCTAATTATGTACAATGATAGATCATATGTAATATAGGCAAACAATTCAACCAGAAAAATTGAAAATAAATGCAACGTATCTAAATACAAGTTATAGACGTATCATAATAGACCATTTCATCTGAAATAAATCAACAATGTTTTGTGCAATTGTTAACATCAACATGATTTTTCTTGTTAAAAAGTTGAAAGACTTTAACATATTCAACATTATGGATGAAAAATCATGAATTTTATATAGTTTTTTTTTTTCAAGACTTAGCATGAGTGAAACAAATTTACAGAATTTACAAAAATAAAGACCCCAGAATGACGTCAAAATCTGCAAAATGTTTTCATCCTTTCATAGTAAGTTTATTAGTTTGATTTGTAATATATATAAATGTAGGTACTAAAAGCAAATGTTGATAAGCTAGCAAGTATCACAAAGCACTGCCTGAGGCTCCTAATAATGCTTCCTCCCTGAGTCAGGATGTTCAGGGGTAGTACATGCCAGCCCCGACTTCACAAACATTAAGCCAGCCTTTACCACCTTTCATTCAGTGAAATATTTCAGTTTTATTTTCTAAAATTATGAATCAATAATTCCTAGAGGCTTGGAGCACTTGGATTCACTGTGACAGTGTCATGATAGTTAATATGATTGAGTATTTGTCAGCCACTGTCATTGTTTGGTAGGGGACTGAGTCAGTTGTGTTGCTGTCTTGTCTATTGTACATTTGACTAAATAAAGTCAAACATATGACAGAATTTACTTACAAAACAGAAACAACCAACACATTACCTTTCCTAGATATTATGTTATGCTATACTGACAATGAACTAAAACAAAGTGTCCATCACAAATCACCTAATAAAAAAAACTAATAAATTTTGATTTTCACCATAGCAACAAAATAAAATCTGAAATAATTATCTGATTCTATCAGGTCATCCCATAAGTTCTGTCCGAATTTTGAATAAAGAAAACAAGTGACCAAATGTTACATTTAATTACAGATTCAATCAACAATGTATTTTCCCTGATTATCTATGACTTCCTTCCATCTATTAACAAGCTTACTAATTCCATTACTGTAAAATTCTTTTGGCTTTAATTCAAAGAACTCACAAATGTCAGTTTTAACCTCTTCCTGTGTTACAAAAGCTGTTTCTTCCAAATGATTCTGTAAGCTACAAAACAAATGGTAGTCTGAAGTAGCAAGATCAGGAGAATAAGATGGATGAGGAATTTTCTCCCAACCAAGTTCTTCAATCTTTTGTGACGTTATTCTTGCTGTGTGGGGTGGCACATTGTCCTGATGAAACATCACCCCTTTTCGATTCACTAAAGCAGGTCTTTTTTTCCTCAAAGCTTGGTTCAAACGCTCTAATTGCTGACAGAATATTTGAGCATTAATTGTTGCATTAGGTGGTAAAAATTCAAAGTGGATTAGTCCTTGGCGATCCCACCAGATTGAAAGAAGAAACTTTTGCCCATGAAGTTCCCTTCTCGGCTGTGGCTGTGGTCCTTCCACTTTACTAAGCCACTGTCTACAATGCTTAACATTTCAATAAAAGATCCATTTTTCATTGCCAGTCACAAGTCTATCCAAAAAAGGTGAAACAAGTTGGTGAGAATGGAGAGAAGAGCAGATGTCAACTCGGGATTTGAGGTTGTTTTCAGACAATTCATGAGGCACCCATTTTCCAAGTTTAGGAACTTTTCCAAGTTGTTGAAGATGATGATGAACAGTTGCATGTTTTGAACTGAGAACCACTGCCAATTCCTCAACTCATAAAGCAGGATTTTCTTCAAGAAGCTTTTCATCAAACTCAACTGGACGTCCGGTTCAATCTTCATCTTCAAGGGTGAAATCTCCACCTCTGAATTTTGCAAACCATCTTCTGCAAGTTCTTTCATTCACATATTCCTCTCCATAAACTGAGTGAATGTTTCTAGCTGCTTCGGCTGCTGAGTTTCCTTTCTTGAACTCATAAAGCATTATGTGCCTGAAATGATTCTTGGGTACTTCCATGTTAGCAGGGTTTTAATCAAACAAAATTTAATTTTATTGTTCTCTGAAATAAAATTTGATCAGTTTAAATGCATCTAAACATAAAAATAATGTTCAGCTCCATTAGACATTATAAAATACTCTTTAAATTTTGTTCATTTTAACAAAAAGTTAAAATTCGGACAGAACTTATGGGATGACCTGATAAAATTTGAATGGAAGTTTTAACAACTCCAAAATAAAATTGTTTTAATTTAATCACCATAGAGAACATTTTCTGCCTGCCATCAGTATGGCTGATGCTAACCTTAAATTTCGTTCATTTTAAAAAAAAGTTAAAATTCAGACAGAACTTATGGGATGACCTGATATTTAAAAGCACTCAGAATTTGTATCCCTAAATATTTAGATGATTAAGAGAAATACATTGAAAATACTTTTAAGCTCCTCCTATAACTTAATGATTTCATATTTAGCATGAAAAAGAAGGCTTGTAAAATATTTTAAAATAGTGGAATGGACTATTCAAGCAAATCCAAACAAATTAAGATATATTACTCTACCTACCAACTCTATTACAACTACAACTGAAAAGAATCTAAGCTTAACATAAAATTTGTTAAACTAATTCTAAAACAATAAGAGACTTAATTAATGCAAAACAAAATAATAAAGAGCTAAAACTTGAAGGCGGATTTTACTCTATGGCCTGTAATGATTGTCACAAGGAATACAAACCTTGAGGAATTTAATTAAAAAATACATGAACACAAAAGAGATCTTTTATAAAACAATGCACTTGATGTATTAGTTGTTCACTGTAATTAGCCTGACTATAATTTCAATTTAAAAAATGCTGCTTTAATTAAAGAAGAAAGCAATTTAGTAAGACAAAAGTGTATAGAAAGTGCTTTGATTGCTAGATTATCCACAGTAAATTTACATCCAGATTCTTACAACATTTCACCTTTCTTGACAGGTCTTCTATTATCACAATGTAGAATGTTTAATTATAAAAGTAATAAACACAAAAGCATAAAAAACTACATGAAATTGGCTAGACTACATGCCCAGATATATGTAAAAGTTAAAAAAATTGAACATTTCGAATATTTTCAGCATTTTATATTTGTGTAGAATTATATCCAACATTTGCATTCTTATGTACCCCTCCTCTTCCTATCTATACATAATTCCATCAACAAAAATATTACTTTAGTCTAATGAAGTCTTAAAGGATGAAATGCATCACACAGTCATTGTGAACATAGGAATTAGCACAGCATTCTAACTGATTTTTTACAGTGAACTAAAGAATATAAAACAAACACTTATTCATGATAGCTTTCCAAACTATATAGTTGATGAACAAATAAGATGCTTTCTTAGAAATCTCAATACTAAGCAAATAGTACATAATACTGCTTCTACTCATCTCTTAAATGATTTTCAGCATGACTTGATGATTACATGAGGTTTAAATATATATATATATATATATATATATATATATATATATATATATATATATATATATATATATATAGGTAGCAATCCTTCCTTTATGCATGTTTCATTAAAAACGACAGACAAGGTACTACAGTTAAGCTTTTTATTTAATATTTTTTTGTGTTAAACAAGAGCTTTCTTTTCTGGACAAAGGGTGTGTAAGAACTGTCCAAATGTTTTATATTTCCGAGCGGTTTTGGCTATACCTTTAGCCATTATCAAGGATGATTTGATTTTTCAGCTTAATTGAGTGTGTGCATTCTGTGTATGTCTTAGTGTGTGGTGGGATTGTTTTAATATATATATATATTCATACATGTTTCATTAAATAATATAGACAAGTGTTGTCTATTTATTTTATGTAAATTCTTTTCATAATATCCAATAAGCTTAACATTATCATTAAATTCCCTACCTTCCTAGTAAATATAGTGTTAAGTCAACATTAGAAGTAATCCAAATCCTAAAAAGTGAAAAACCCGACAATGAAATCACTTGATGTCGAAAACTTATTTACCAATGTCCCTGTTAGTGAAACTATTGACATAATTATAAGAAATATATATAGTAACTCATCTTTACCCCACTTAAAATTAATCCTAATATATTACGAAAACTACTATTAGCTTGTACTACTGAAGTCCCTTTCTTCGATCATAATAATAATAATAATAATAATATATATATATATATATATATATATATATATATATATATATATATATATATATACAATGTGATGGTGTCCAGTACTGGGTCTGACATTTAGCAATTTCTACATGTCAAACCTCAAAAATAAGATGTTTACAGATTTTAAAAAACCATCCATCTACCTAAGATACATTGATGATATTCTTATGTTAGTTAAAAATGCAGGTGAAATACTTCAACTTCAAAAATGTTTCCAAAATAATTCTGTCCTTAAATTCACATATGAACTCAATACTTAAAATGAAATTCCCTTCCTTGACATATTGATAAACACAAATAATAACAAATTTACTATTTCACCATACAAAAAACCTACAAGCATAAATTCATGTACACTTAACTCCAAGAGTGAATGCCTATATTACTACAAAATAACAATTATAAAGAATCTAATGCATTGAGCAGAAACTAATTTATCCACAAAACAGATTTTTTACAGTGAACTAAAGAATATAAAACAAACACTTATTCATAATAGCTTTTCAAACTATATAGTTGATGAACAAATAAGATGCTTTCTTAGAAATCTCAATACTAAGCAAATAGTACATAATACTGCTTCTACTAATCTCAAACATATTAATCTCCTATATCGTAATCAAATGCATACTAATTATAAACAAGATGAAAATATACTAAAAAGTTTAGTAAATACTAATATATCAACAACAGATCCTAGCAAAAAAATTAAGTTAACCTTATACTACACTAAATCAAGTATATCCAACTTAATTCTTTGCAATGATTCTTCTCCCCCGTTTAGCGATTTGCAAAAAACTAACATAGTTTACAAATTCAAGTGCCCTTTGGGAGATTGTATCTCCAACGAATTAAATAATATTTATGTTGGTCACACCACAAACTCGCTTTCACGATGCTTGACACTATATTTGAATGAAAACTCTAACATTTTTAGGCATTTAAAACAACATGCCTGGCCGCACACACAATTCAGGAAAATCCTTGTGGAAAACGCAATTATACTTAAACATGAAAACAATAAACAAAACCTAAAAATTCTTGAAGCTATATACATAAAACAGTTGAAACCTAACTTAAACAAAATAAACTATGAAATCTCCACAAATATCCTTAAATGTCTATAATTGGTAACAGAAGCCATTAGTTTATACCAACTGCTTCCCATACTTAATACTTCTCAAATTCACTCTTGCGTGGTCATATGTGACGTCATGAGCTGCGGTATGATTTTCGCTTCCAGCGTCTTATATACATGTGTTTATCGTTGCTTGGAAATCATCCATGTAAACAGAAACAGACTATCATCCCATTGTTGTCCGTATATTGGTTAATATATTGTACAGTAATTGTCATCTTTGATAATGGTTTATGTAAGCTGAAAGCTTATATTGGATTAAAAAATATGTATCAATATTGTGATATTCTTTCTTCGTTTAATGATAATGTTATTAAGCTTATCAGACGTTATGAAAAGAATTTACATAAAATAAATGGACAAAACTTGTCTATATTTTTTAATGAAACATATATGAATGATAAAATGCTGCCTAAATACACAATATATATATATATATATATATATATATATACAGCTGAGTTGCCTAAATGCAACTCTAAATTCTATGCTAAAAGTTTCTTTCCTTAAAGTTCTCACTTGCAGAACTCCTGTCTGGCTCCATGCTTTCCTTCCAACTTTAATCTGCAAAAATTTTAAATTGCTATCTACTGTCCTCCTGATTACTAGTCTTTTGTTCTTGCTCATTTACAATGTTTCTAACTCTTCCACACCTAGTAACCCCTTGTGTCTCAGTGGCATTACCACTTTGCTTGGGGTGAAATCAATTAAAACATATATATATATGTGTGGGGGGGTATATCATTTATTGAAAATTATAACATAAATATGTTATAAAATCACTACAAAAACAGCCATTTTGTTTCAACATTTCTGGTGTCTTATCTAGTGATGGTGTTGAATGTAGAATAAAACACCATCACTTAATAAAACACCAGAAGTGTTTAGACAAAATCAACTGTTTTTGTAGTGATTTTCTAACATATTTATGTTATAATTTTCAATAAATTATATTTGCTCTACTCTGTATTGAACACTCTTTTAAGAATAGTATTTTTTGGTTATTGGAATTTATTCCATATACACTAATCCTATACTTGATATATATATATATATATATATATATATATATATATATATATATATATATATATATATATATATTTATGTGTGTGTATGTATGTCAGATCATTGCAAAAGTTTGTGCCTGATTTTCATTGTTAATATAAAATGATTGCAACTTGACATTGGCATTTGTTTTGGTGCCGATTTCTGTTGTGTTGTAGATTAAGACTTTGAAGATACTCTGCTTGCCTTTGTGGAGAATAAACCAAAATTTCAACTGAAGAGATTGCAAAGAGTTTGAAAATCAATATCTCAACTGCCTTTCACTATTTGAAGCAACTTGGGTGGAAAAGATAATTGGCAGATTTATGTGAATTGAAAAGGTATCATTTTCTCCATGTCAACACAACACTGTATGATGCAAAACAGACATTGCAAAGGCTTAAAGAGTTCAAATCAGAAATCTTCCAGCACCATTTTCATTTTTCACTCTCTACAGAACAATTTAAATGACAAAAAAATTAACTGTACAGTTTGTGGAAAAATGCATCACAACCTTCCCCAACAAAAAACACAAAATTTCTATTAAAATGATATCAACAAAGTTGTAAAACAATGGAAGACATTTGTTAAAAACAATGGAGACTATATACTTGACTAATAAATGTTTTTACATGAATATGTAAAATTTTTTTTAATTTTCTAATTGGGCACAGATTTTTTTAGTGATCTAATATATATTAAGTGTGACTGTTAACTAATAATATGAGAGTACGTGAAAAATTATCTACACTTTCACCATGACATATCTTTAGGTTTGCCACATTGCTTTTTTTTTTCATATGTGCTTATAGTTGGTATTATTGTGGTCCTGTGAATAAAGATTGAACTTGATTGAGTCAATTTTCTTGCTGCTGTTACAGTGTAAACATGGCCACTCTGCTAGTGGTATGGCCTATATACACAGCCTGCTATATATACAGCCCACTAATGGAGTAGTGGCATTTTACTTGAAGATTGTATTGAAGCATGAAATTGAAAGGGGAAAAGGAAGCAAAGAAAAAAAGAAGTGGATGACAATGAAACAAAGATAGCAGATAATGTAGATACCACCACTGATTTATAAAATACCACAAATTTAATAAAAACAAAGTTTTATTGTCAAAATATTTATGCTATTCAGAGGAAAGACCAAAGGAGTTTTTGATTATTGATTATTTGTAAATAGAGACATCCATACACAACATTATCAGAAAATAAGAGCGATAACTATAGCGAAATTAAAGCCAAAGTACCTAAAATTCAATAAAACATAATGGAGAATATTTTCCTAAATTTTTAAGATTACTGGGTAGTTGAAAATTATATAAAAAAGGTGCTCATATCATATTCCTCAATTTTACTGATATGTTCACTGTAGAATAAAATGAAATAAACTTCCATCTGTCAGTCAAGCTGTCAATTTGTCAACACCTTAAATAAACAGCTACTGGCATGTTAAAAAATTTCTGTGATATTTTGAACTTAAAGTACGTAATATTTGTTTCAAATCAGATTAATTAAACTTTAATTCAGTTAATATTTCTCAAATAGGGTTTCAGAAAAATATTTTAATTTTGAAAAATTTTTAATAAAGCGAATTACATTGTGATGCAAGATGGCTAAAAATGGCACTAAAATCAGTGATCTTATTAATTTTAAAACAAAATCTCCTTCCAATCAATTTAGATTAGTTTTGAAATACAGCAAAGTATTTTGTTTATTGGAAATATTAAATTTATTCTACTAGCTTGTAATTAAGACTAAAATAAAAACTTTAAGAAATATTTTTCATTTTTAAAGATTCATTTTAAACCTTGGGTATTACATTTCTGTTTTGAGTCTTAAGATAAAGTCAAGGAAGGACACAGAATATAGAATATTAAACAAAGACATTTGAAATAAATACAAGCAAATGAAAGATGAATGACTAAAAGAGAAGTGTGTAGAGATTAAAAAGATATATAGTCATGTATTAAAAGATAAAATAAATAGCAGGACAGAAAACATGGTCTTCAAAATCTAAAAATGGAACACTCATAGATAATTCAAAGGTAGAAAGAATACATCAGTGAGCTTTCCCATGACAACAGAAGAGAAAAATCTGTATAAAAAAAAACATAGCAGACCTGTAGTATTAAAATCAGTGGTATGATCAGCATTTGTTAAGATGAAACAAAAAAAAGCATAAGGATCAGATGAGTTTTTATACAGATGTTGACAACCATAGACAATTGTGAGATCAATAAGTTCATCAAAATGGTAAATGAAACATTCAACAGTGGGGAAATGCTGGAAAACCTCAGTAGATCTATCTTTATAGTACTGTCCAAAATGACAGGGGCAAAAAAATGCAAACTCCATAAGATTATCAATATAGATAAGGTTTCTATTAAATTCAGCTCATAGTAGAATTACTGGAAATAGTGTAAGAACTTTGTTCATGACACTGAAATAAGAAATGTTATCAGAATGTGCAATGCACATACAGAAAAACTTATATCTATATTCCACAGATTAAACAAAGGTATTTGATATGATATAACACAATGAGCTACTTAAAATATTAGAAAAGCTTGATTTACACAGGAAAGATATTTGAGTAAAATCTTTAACCCCTACTGGGGACAAGCTACTTGTATGTAGATTGGGAATGAGTTTAGTGAATACAAAAATATAAAAATAGGAAAAAGACAAAAGTACATCAAGATGATCCTAAGAGAACTAGAAAACCTATCAGGGTTAATTATTGGCAAACATAATCTTAACAATACAACATATAGTTTTCCAAGCTTGGCTTAGATGTAGCACAAGGCCGAAAGTATGGGGCACCTAGTGAGGATCTAACTCACTACTCAGTTGTAATTGTTCTAGCGAGACAAACTTGCTAACCATTACTAACCTGGAGGTGCCCGAAATCAATTCTCAAAGACGTCAAAGTAAAGCAGGTGCGGAAATTTAACTACCTGGGTAGTAGCGATTTTCCAAGCATAGCTTGGATGTGGCACAAGGCCGAAAGTAAGGGGCACCCAGTGAGGATTGAACTCACTACTCAGCTGTAATTGTCCTAGCGAGACAAGCTTGCTAACTATTACGCCACCTCGAGGTACCCTAACAATACAACATATATGTGGATGATAGTGTGTAAAGTAAGCTTGATTTGATATTAGAATACTCCAGAAGTGATACCTATAGTAAACTGCCATCATATGTATAGAAAGTGAATACAGTAAATATACAAAAATAGAAAGGTATGTAAGACAAGGATGTGTTTCCCACTGGACTTATTCAACTTCTACAGTGAATTATCCTGAGAGACTTAGAAATCCTACCAGGATTCATCATTGGAGACAACAATCTTAACAAAATAAGATATGCAGAAGATACATTGTTGATAGCAGACACAGAAAAGAAATTACAGGAGCTCCTACAGAAAGTAGTAAAGGATAGTGAAAAGAAAAGACGAAACAGCAATTGTAAGAAGTAATATATAATTGTCAGCAAAAAAGGGACAGCCCAGGATATGAACTATAAATTGAAGAGACTGAAATCAAGGAAGTACAAAAAAATTTCTGGAAAATGTTTTATCCAAGGCTGGAAAATGAAACACTGAAATCTGAAGATTTATTGGAATAGCAAAAGATGACTTTAAAAAGCTAAGCAAAGTATTAAGAAACATGAAAATTTCATTAAAAACCAAAAAAGAGTGCTGAACTGTTATGAAATATTGATTCTCATATATAGCAGTGAATGCTGGAAAATCTCTTCACAAATGAAGAAGAGATTTGAGGTGTCAGAAATGTGGTTCTACAGAAAGATGCTGAAAATCCCATGGACTGAACATGGGAGCAATGACAAAGTTTTAGAGAAAATGGAAACAAAAAGCAACTTATACTTAGAATTAAAATGAGACAATTAAAATTTCTTATGCACATAAGGGGAAATATATCACTCACATAATGAATGTGAAAGAGACAGAGGAAAGTAATAAATAACTATCTAATGAACTTATGTAAATAATTTGCAGAACAGAGATTAGGAGAGATAGCCACAAGACAAACCTTATTAATAGCTACAAAGAACAGGACGTTGTGGAGAGCCATGATCACCCATGCCCTAATGAGATGCAGCACAAGAACTATAAAAATTTTCATTAGAAACAAAAAAAAAAAAAGAATGCAACAAAATATTCCAGTTAAAAGAAGATAAAATAATAAAATATTATTTATTTAAAATTTAAAAAAAAATCATTTCACACCCAAGCAAGACAATAATGCCACTAGTATGCAGAGGGTTGCAAGGAGTGAAAGAGAACGAGAAGACATTAATATGGAGGATTGAGGATAGAACAAGGAAGAAACAGTATTCAAGAAGACATAAGATGTTGATTGGCATTGTATTTAAATTTTTGAAGATTGTAGTTACAGGGAAGCAAAAAATTGGAAAGGAGTTCCACAGGTCAGAAGTACGAGAAAAGAAACTGTTAGAGTAGAAGTGGTGATTGCATCTAGCTAGTTCAACAGTAAAACTGAGACCTAGTTGCTAATCTAGTAGCAGACTTCCTTTTTCTTTTTAATCATTTTACCCCAAGCAAGACAGGAATGCTACTAGTACACAGGGGATTACAGAGAGTGAAAGTCAGAGAAATGACTGGGTATAGGGAAGATTGTAGAAACGATAAATATGAATGGGATTCAAGATGGCAGAAGATGGCGATTGACGTTGCATTTAAATTTTTGAAGATTGTAGTTTTCCGAGAAGCAAGTAAGGGATTCAAGGAGGCAGAAGATGGCGATTGACGTTGCATTTAAATTTTTGAAGATTGTAGTTTTCCGAGAAGCAAGTAAGGGATTCAAGGAGGCAGAAGATGGCGATTGACGTTGCATTTAAATTTTTGAAGATTGTAGTTTTTCTGAGAAGCAAGTAAAGGGATTCAAGGAGGCAGAAGATGGCGATTGACGTTGCATTTAAATTTTTGAAGATTGTAGTTTTCCGAGAAGCAAGTAAGGGATTCAAGGAGGCAGAAGATGGCGATTGACGTTGCATTTAAATTTTTGAAGATTGTAGTTTTCAGAGAAGCAAGTAAATGAAAGAGAGTTCCACAGTTTCATCTTTCTAATATTTATAATAATTAAGTTAATCAATTTGAATATCTTTCAGCAATTGTACTTAGAAATTCAAATTTTATGCATTAAGTCAAGTGTTTAAAACTATGTCCATGCAAAATATATATAAATGATGCACATTAAAAGGAAGATGAGGAAGAAAAAGAGAAAGATTCAAATGTGTCTTTTGTTACAGAAAAAAACCAGAGTGCTGAACTTCTATGTAATATCAATTTTAATGTATGGTTTTTTTCCTGTATCAGAGTTGGTGGAGATTAGAGGCTATACAGATGTGGTTCAACAGAAAGATGCTGAGAATATCAATACAGAGAATGTAAGCAACAAAAAAGTTTTAAGGAAGATGGAAACAAAAACAGGATATAATGAAAACCAGACCCAGTTGCCGATTTCCAGTCTTGATAGAGTTCAAAGGCACCTTTGTGTACTAGTTGGAGAAGAATTATTTTCCACCCTCCAACCTCTCTCTCACATGTGCGATGTGGCGAATCTCTCACTGCTCTATCGCAACTACCATGGAAATTGCTCATATGAACTACATTCCTTGGTTCCACCAGATCTAACCTTCATGACTAGGACCCACCATACCACTTACATATTAGCAAATCACTCATATTCCTTCCATATTTCATTGGTGACAAGTAAGTTCCACTCAAACAGCTTCTTCCCTTGAACCACTGCCCTGTGGAACAGACTCCCAAGAGGATGTTTCTTAACATGTTCAAGTATAGAGTTAACTTATTTTCCCAACCTATTCATCCCATTATCTCTTAACGTAAACCTCTAGAGTCCCCAGGCCTTGTACAGTAAAAAAAAAAAGATGGAAACAAGGAATTACCTTCCTAATGAGCTTGTGTAAATGGATTGCAGAACAGGGACTGAGAGAGATAGTAAGGAGACAAACATTGCTTAGATCGTCAAAAGATAGGAAGTTATAGACAGCCATGATCACCCTTATCCTGAAGGAACATGGTGCATAAATGAAGTCACATTTTATAAAGACAGACTTGTCTATTTGGCATGACAATGTTTCAAAGCTTTTTTCAAGTCCAGTGACTGAAATATTAAGTTGCATTTGTCATTTGTTCTGGCTTCATGCACAAATGTAGGATAAAAACTAACTGACAGGAAAAGGATGATCCAGGCAAAAAGGCATTTTTCTGCTATCACAAACAACTAGTGATAAAAATTCAGATGATCAAAGTTTGCATTTTTCTCTGTGTGAAATTATTTTGTCATAATCAAACATGGCTCTCTTCAAAGAACTATCATTTTTTTTTTTTTAGTTTTTTATAGCTCAGTGAAGTTTGATAAAAAAGAATGATTGGTTATAGAGTTAATGTTCTTGTTTGAAAATGTAGGTCACTGGAGAAAGAAATAGCAGTGAATAGAAAAATTATCCTGGTTAGTGAATGGTTGATTGGATATGATAATGATGCTAGATGGCTGACATTTTGGCTGTAGTGTATCGGAAGAAGTTTAGAAAGAAGTAAACAAAGAAAATTGGTCAGATTTGTCTGCTGGAATGTTAAAGAAAGATAATCAAGTGTAAATGAAAGAAGAGTACAAAATAGATGAGGTCTAAGTTTAGCAATAAAAGAAAGCAGGGGGGGAGGTAAAAACAGAATAACTATGAAATCGAAAGAGAGGAGAGTATGAGAAAGAGAAAGAGAGATGAGAAAATGAAATGCTGGCGAGGCAGCAGAAAAAAGAAAAGGATAAAAATAAGAGATATAGGCAAACATTTAGGAAGAAGCAAAAAGGTTATTTTATAAGAAATCAAAACAAAAACTGAAATCATAGAGCTTGAAATAGTTACAGACAGATTAAGAGAAATTAAGAGATATTAGGAAAGAAAGAGTAAGAAAGAAACTGAGAGAAACAGAGAAAAAGAGATTAAACAGAGAGATGCTAAGAGGCAGAGAGGGAGTGAAAGAAACAGAGAAAAAGAGGTTAAGAGACAGAGAGGGGCTAAGAGGCAGAGTAGGGCTGAGAGAAATAGAGAAAAAGAGATTAAAAGGTAGAGAGGGGCTAAGAGGCAGAGAGGGAGTGAGAGAAACAGAAAAAGAGATTAAGAGGTAGAGGGGAACTAAGAAAAGCAGAGAAAAAATATTAAGAGTCAGAGGTGGGGTCTAAGAGAGAGAGAGAGAGAGAGAGAGAGAGAGTGACTGATTTGAAAAACTGAATAGTTGAAAAAAATGTTGACTGTAAATATTCCTGCATTAACTTTAATTCTAAATGCTCTTTAGGCAACTGAATATCTTCTTAAAATACTTGATGTTGTCAACGCTATATTTCAGTTGATCTGTCCAATTCATTCAGAAATGTCAACACAGTCTTCTATATACAACCATTTTCTCAGATCAATGATTAGAAATGGCTTCAAGGGAATTAATCTGTTAGATGTTAAAGAAAACAATACTTTATCAGATCCTATAGACTTGTGCTATCAAATCCCAATGAGCTATAGCAAATAACAAAAACTGCATTATGTGAAGACTTCAAACAATAAGTAAAATTGGTGGCACATGTAACCAGAAGACTGTTTTCTGTTTGTTTAGTGGCATATCAATTACTTATGGGTAATTTAATACTGAAACTTAATTTTCTTGCAAGCACTGGTAATTTTCTTAACAAAAATGTATTTAATTTTTTTTTTTTACAAAAATATATTGCTGGTATTTTTACTATAAAAATGTATTTTTATACTTTCATAGTGTTTTGACCCCAGTTTGGGGGTTAATTATTTGCCCATATCTGGGACCCTAACATGTGTTAAAAATGTTCAATATATAACAGACCAATTTTAGATCAATAAATATATAAAATCAATTGTTACTCGTTAACGAGTTTTCGCAGATAAATCACCAAATAATTCATTTGAATTTTATACAGGGTGAGTGAAAAGTAACTCCCTATTTTATGCATGATGGACCCTCTCAGTTTTTATGTTTGTGTCGTATGTGACACCTCAGTCTCGCAGGTGACCTGCATACATGTCCACATATTGTGCAACTGCAAGGATCTTCTTGGGACATAGCAATGGGAATATTTCCTGATATTTTTTGCCATTGTCTTTCATCTCTTAGTCAGTCATGACAATGGATTTAAAAATTTCTGATACAACTATAGTGCAAATATCTCCAGCTATTTCTATTTAGTTGTATGAGGAATATTGACATGTTAAAGTCCAGAATGATAATGATATTTCCTCATTCTAAAAATAACATTGCCATCAGTGATGATAAATTATTAATTATTAAAAATACACCTTTTTAAGTACCGAATCTAGGTGTTGTTGCTCCCATGTCACTAGAATTTTGGGGTCTAAATAAACAAACAACAGACTTCTTCGATGGGCGACCCGACCGAATATGATCAGTATTCAGCCCGCACCCAGAATAAAATTTGCTACTAACTTTAGGATGTACATTATATAAGTTCCCTCAGAAAACGGCAACTAATCAAGACTTCACTTAGGCTATTCGATGTTACAGATTGGGTATGCTTGGAGCTTGGTTGTACTGATCTTCCTACATGCGGCCAAGACAGGATGTTTTTTGAAAGAAGAAAACAAAACAAACCAATATACTTTAATAAAATAAAAACGATTTATTATATTGGCTCGTCTTCCACTTTTCTTTCGATTTCTCCCTGTTATAGACAAGCGTATGGTTGTAAGAAAGAAATACGACAACAGTAGAAATAGATTTACGTGGTTTATTTCAACAGGAACGTAAGGGTTTAGGACAGCTACCTTGGTGTGGTAAAGTTCATAAGCCGGCTTTCGGATCTAGGTCGATCTCTCATAGTAGTTCACACATGTTGACGGTGGTTGACGCTCTCCTGCTTGACAGCTGCTAAACGTGACCGGTCTCCTTTAGGCCACCTGTTGACTGCCGCTGAACTTCCCCTGTGCCCCTTTTATAGCGTTTTTTATGGCTTAACAGGCTCGAGAAACGAAGCGAGTATAATTAGGAGGGAAGCATTTTTATTGGACGAAAAATAGAGCACTTTAAATATTATTTTATTTTTTGACCGGAACACGTGTGTCGGAAACATTTGTGAAGAAAGATAATGGTCATTTTGTGACGGAGCTTTGTCCCGTTCACATCCGGTTCTCGCTCTTGAGTATTTGCCTGTAAATCAGCCGAGATATGTCATTTTATTTTATAACATCCCCTTTTAACTTCTTTATCTTATCTTATTTGTTTGGTCTTTCTCTTTTTATAACTTTCCTTTTTATTCTTATTTTTTCTTAACTACACTTAACAAAATGTTTAAATAGAGTGATTAAAATGACTTACTATTTACAAAAAGAAAACTCCTAAAATGCGGTATGAATAATTTGGGATATTGATTGATACTCTAATAAATTCCGTTTAAAAACTAAGAGAAATAACATTTAATTAAAATTGCTTAAAAATAAATTAATCAAGCTATTTACATGTTAAATACTAGTTAAAAAAAAAGAAAGAAAACATAACGTGTAAAATTTTAGATAAAATTACTGGCCATAAATTAACCTTACCTTAACGGAAGAAATTCGTTTAAAATCTAAGAGAAATAACATATAACTAAAATTGCTTAAAATAAATTAATCAAGATATTTATTTACATATTGAACAAAAGAATTGTTAAAAGAAAAAATAGCGTGTAAATTTAGCTAAAATAAGTTACTCCTAAAAAAAAATTATCCTTAAAGGAAACCGATTGAAAAAACGAGTAAATACGACAAAAAAAAAAAAAACAGAAACGAAAAATGGGTAATTACGGAAAATTTGCGAATAAAGAAAAGGAAAGATTACGTGTAAGAATATTCTTTTGTAATAAAATAAATCTACTCGAAAGACCAGTAAAACGCAAAAATGAAATAGTTGAATATGCGACTGAATGCAACTCGAATATTCTCTGAAGCTTCTCGTTATCTATATTTACGATTTTAAACATACATATATACAAATCTATATACACATTTAAGCTTTAAAAGTATTTAGTGGTGGTATTTACGACGTATGTTCATCTACACTGGGAACGTTAGTATTTTTAGTAGTTTTTCGGCCACTCATTAGCCCTATTTATCCACAGCCATCTGATGGCGTTTTCAACGGACTCCAGGATCATTTGAATCGTCCACCTTCTTTTTTGTCCAGTTATATCCTAAGGCTAGTAAGGGCTCGTATCATTAACTGTCCGGTGAACCCCCTACAGCCGATCTCGACAGGGAAAACAATGAGTGCGCCATCCTTTAGTTCTGCAATCGTCTAAGAGTCCTTCATATTCACTGTACTTTCTCTCAAATGCCTCTTGCATATGCTCCTCCCATGGGACAGTTAACCCCAGCAAAATAATCTGTTTCGTGGCGTCCGAATAAACGATTATGTCTGGACGGAGTTTGGATGATGATATATGTGTAGGGAATTTCAATTCTTTTCCGAGATCGACACACATCTACCAATCCGACGCGGACGATAACAGTGAATGGGATCCTGCAACCTTCTTACTCGGCTTTGCACATGCTTTAACGAAGCGGATAGCTCTTCTTTCTGGGATGAGTTTATTATTCTGTAAAGCTTCAGCAATAATGAGCGCTGTCGCTTCTAAAACCTTGTCATGACGCCACCGATAGCGCCCGTCTGTCAGAGCAATTCTGCACCTGCTCAGTATGTGTTGCAGTGATCCCCTCCCCGAGCACAAGGGGCACTTTGGTGAATCTATTTCCCCCCATAAGTGAAGGTTGGTCGCGCTTCGTAATACGTCGTACACCATCTGAACCAGGAATCTATATCGGCTGAAGTCGGTAATCCAAAGATCTGACCACGACACTTTTTGCCGATCTACACCATCCCACCTGATCCACGCATCCTGCTGTCTATAACCTGCCATTTTTGTCATCCGCTTTTCCTCCCTCCCTGCTCTTACTTCGTCCTGTATCAGATGTTGACGCTCCTTCAAGGTGCTTTTTTCGAATCTGTAGGAGGGAATGAGCCCCGGGCCTGCTCTTCACTGTGCGACTGAACCCACCATTGCTTTTATCCTCAGGTTCCCTTCTGCGATAGCCAGTTCCTTAGTTGCACTCCATCTTCTGCCCGTCTTGACCTCAATTCCCGCGCCTGATACTTTGGGATCTCTGGAGTTTCTATACTGTTAGGTTTCCCTTGTCCGTGAAACCATGAACTCCTTGACCAGGCCTCTGAATGGTAGCTGGATGACACTGGATGATCGATATAAGGCTGCTCTGCTTAAGTACCAAGGTAATCCTAACCATCTACGGAGGAAACTGCTAACTCCCCTCGCCAACGTCTCCACAGTCGAGATGGGAACGCTATATGTCTGAAGTGGCCATAATGCTCGTGGGAGCATATTCAGTTATGGTATAGCCAGTCTTTGAAACGCCCTGGCAATCCAGATTTATCTATTTTCGCCAGCCACGAGTGAAAATCAGTGCGTATAGCTTCGATAGCTGGTGTGTCCTTCAGAGCATTACAAAAACATTTCCCTAGACTTTTAACAGGCTTATCGACCAACGTCGGGATGGCACTCCCTTCTATTGTGAAATAGTGTTTTACCGCCCGGCCCTTTTTTATTATCACTGATCTACATTTGTTTGGCTTGAAATTCATTCTTGCCGAATCAATCAGTCTCTCGAAACCGTGTAACAGCTATCTACAGCCTGTAACAGAATGTGTGGTGACTGTAAGATCGTCCATGTAAGCCCGGATGGGTGGTTGCCTAACTCCAGTATTGGAAACAGGGCCACGGAATCCCACCACAGCAGATTTCACGAGCATATCCATCGCGAGAGCAAAAAGCGTGGCTGACAATGTACAGCCTGTAATAATTCCTCTCTCGAGTCTATGCCAGTCTGAAGAAACCAAACCGGATGGAACTCTTAGATGGAATTGTCCGTAGTAATCCAGGATAAGCTCGCGGATACTACATGGGACGTAATGTCTAACTAAAGCTTCTTCCACGAGTTTATGCGGTATGGACCCATAAGCATTGGCCAAATCCAACCACGAAACAGTCAGGCCCCCTTTATTCCTCTTTGCATCCCTTATTAATTACGACAAAACTCCCATATGCTCAACGCAGCCAGGCATGCCATGGATTCCGCCTTTTTGTACCGCTGTATCTATAAAGCTAATTTTTAGCAGAAAAGCTGATAGCCGTCGGGAAATCACACTAAAAATATTTTGCTTTCTGTACTCAGTAACGAGATATATCGAAACTGCTCGATATTTCTTGAGTTCTCTTCTTTTGGGATCCAAACACCTTCGTATCGCCATTGTTCTGCAACTTTACATCGCTGCCAAAGTAATTTAATGATTTTCCATAATTTCATGAGAAGACCTGGGCAACGCTTGTACACGGAGTAAGGCACGCCACTCGGACCTGGCGACGAAGCTGATCTAGCCGACATTAATATCTGTTTGACTTCACTCAAACTTGGCACCCTCGTGTCGAACTCAACTTCTGGGGGTTGGGTTTAATAAGGCGATCATTAAATCCTAATTCCTCATCCCTTCTTGGGTCCCTAAAAGAGCTCTTCAAAAAGGAATCCACCCTATCTTTTGGGCATACTAATCTGCCGCTCCTCTTATCTCCCAGAAGTCTTCTGGCGAAACCAAACGGGTCGGAGATAAACGAAGCCCTCTTCTTGGCCCACTCTTTCCTACGGCGACGATGTCCTTCTGCGGGTTTTTCAGTTTCTGCCTTAAAATATTTCTCAGTTCCGAGAGGGCTTCTTCACTAGCGACCTTAAATTGTTTCTTGAGGGATCTTAATTCCTGCCTTACTTCTCTTATCCTTCCTTCACGACTATTTAGAGTGTAGACTTTATTTCTCGTTTTATCAATGTGGCCGAAACGCTTTGATCCATAGCTGACAATGAGTCTACTCATAGACTGAAGTCTTCGATCTATGTTACCGGCAGGCGTATCTTGGATTATAACGCTTAAGTCTTCATCAAAATCGCACCAAGCTTTCTTGTTGGTTGTTGGTGGACATTTAATCCGCTTAGAGAATACTCTGTCCGGCAAGGTCTGAGTCCACTCTCGGTGATGCTTTGGTTTGTCACCGGGACCTTCTCCAACCCCGTCTTACTTGGTGTAACACATATGCGTTGTGTGTTCTGAGCCACTACTGCACATTTCATCTTGACCTGGTGTATTTTTAAGCCACGCTGATTCTTGCACGTTTTTCTGCAGCGGAATATTGAGTCAGAAGTTCTTTGGGCGTTTGCTGTGGTCGTAACCGTTGTATCCGTCCTACCGGGGATCTCATGCTCTCCCCTCTCGAGATCCCCTGGGGGTATGTATTCCGTGATCTACTTGTAGCATGAAACAGAAATCTCTTTAGAACAAAGAGACATGAGATGCGAACCCTGCAGACTCCATATAGTCGTATTTCCGGCTTGCCAACTGTCTTTCCAGTTGTCACTGAGTCTTTCCTCAGTTGTCAGCCAGACTATTCCTGGTAGTCATTGTTGATAACAGGTTTAAAACTATAAAAAATAAGGATACTTCATCATTCTAAAAATTACCTTGCCATCAGTGATGAAAGAAAAGAAGGATATTTCATCATCCTAACCCTCATCATTCTAAAAACAACCCTTGTACCAGAAGAGAGTCAGTAGAGATGTGTAGACTAGGGTACTCATAGTAGTAGATAAATAGTCAGTAGACAAGTAGCAATACAGAAACACGTCTGCCAACGCTCTGGGAAGATCGAAAACAGATGATTTCAAATGCATCCTCACAAACGAAAATCTTGGAACTAAACCAAGTAAGCGTTGACTTTTAAACAAAAGAAACAATGCGAACATTTTTACACGCAACATAGCAATATTCTGTAGTTCACATCACAAAAAGAAAATTCTTGTTATTTATGTCAACACGTTTCAATTCATTTCGTTTTCAATATAAAAAAAAGTAGAAAGGATTTCGTTATCAACTACTACTACAAATACCCATATAGTAACAGGGTAATTACATTATGCAACCACAAAATCCCATCCTGTTACATTCAACAAATAATATCACCACGGGGTCACCACTGTAATAGAGTATGTAATGTTGGGTGCTGATGTATTATTTCCTCCGTTGTTATTATTTGTTGACTGTAATGGGGTAGATGTTAATGACAGAAATTAAAATGCATAAACGTACAATGATAACAAAACTTGAGACACGTGTTGACATAAATATCAAGAATTTGAATTTTCTTTTTGTAATGTGAATTACAGAATATTACTATGGTGTATAAAAATGTTCTTAGTGTTTCTTTTGTTTAAAAGTCAGTGCTTATTAGGTATCGTTCTGAGAATTTCGTTTGTGAGGATGCGTTTGAAATCGTCTGTTTTTGATCTTCACGGCGCACTGGCTAGACGTGTGCTTCTGTACTGTTACTTGTCTATAATAACAGACAACTTGTCTTTATACCTGAACCATGGCTTCCCAACAGTCCTTTGTCCACTGTCAAGTAGGCTATACATAAGGACCTTAGGTATTCTGTAGTTACTCATCCTTGCAACATGACCAGTCCAGCAAAGTCGTGAGTGCATCAGAAGGTCTCAATTCCATATAGTATATATATATATATATATATATATATATATATATATATATATATATGTGTGTGTGTGTGTGTGTGTGTGTAGGCAGCAATCCTTCTTTCATGCACAATTCATTAAATACAACAGACAAGGTGCTTTTATTTAGTTTTTTTTATACAATCTCATGCGATCTAATAATTTTTTATTTTTAATTGATAAATTATATAAAAACTGTCCGAATGTCCTTTTTATCTGAGCGCTTTCGACTATACATTTAGCCATTTTCCGGGGTTAAATATTTTAACTGTTAAATAAGAAATAGCTTGTTACATGTATGTATTTATATAATGTTTTCATTTTTTCAAAACACGGTCAAGATATTTTGTCTATGTTCATAGTTAATATTAAGTGTTTTTTTTGTTTTTATTAATAAGGCTTCCATTATTATTAGCCTTTTTTGCATGTAGATGATGCTATTATATTTGTGTTGTCACCAAGTATGTTACGAATAGTGTCCGGTAGGTCACCATGAATATTTAAATGAGATCTAATTGAGCTATTGTCAGAAAGGTGTAGAGTGAGTCTGCGTGTCAAACATGTAGTGTGGCCTATAAAATTATTTACGAATTTTGATTGATCAGGAATACAATTCCTTAATAGCATTTAAATTCGTAAATAATATTTGCCCTATTTAATTTTGTTCTAAGAGGTGAATTATTATTTTTAACTATAAGGTTAGAGGTTTTATTTCTTATTTAACAGTTAAAATATTTAATCCTTGAAAGCGCTCGGATAAAAAGAATATTCGGACAGTTTTTATATAATTTATCATCTGAAAAGAAAAAAATTAGATCTCATTAGAAATTGTATAAAAAAACTAAATAAAATCACCTTGTCTGTCGTATTCAATATATATATATATATATATATATATATATATATATATATAGAGAGAGAGAGAGAGAGAGGAGGATAGGGGAGTGTAGATATAAGGATCGACACTATATGAAGATCATACTGAAGCGTGAAAATGACAGTCACCATATCGTGTTTTTCCTGATATCTATATCCGATATTGAGCACTCCTCACCTATAAATATAGCAAAATTTAACAATATATTCATATATTGATTTGAGTTTGATTCACGGAAGTTTTTTTCAAGTTTTTATTTATTATTATTGTGTTGTTTATATACAAGAAAATGCATATTTTGGTCGAATAAAGGAAATATTGTTCAAATGGTTATGATCGAGTGTTTTCAGTCATACTTCTGCTCGTTATCAATATCTAGGGATTCTATGGACGTATTCTGTCCCTAAAAATTAAAATATCTTTAAACTCTGCCATGACCAATATTATAATGTCATGCACGAGTGATTTGCAATTAAGATTTTTCCCAATGTTAAATTTCAGAATTTATTACGCAAGTTTTGTATTGGGTGACGGGAACACAAAATTAGAAGTTGTGAAAAATTCGGACAGAGATCACCGAAAGATTCAAAATGTAATTAAAAACATTTGCAATAAAATAAAACAAAAAAATGCTTTAATAATACCACAAAAACGCTGGGAATAGTAAAAGAGTAAAAATAAAAAAAAATGTTGACGTCTAAGTAAATAGTTGAAGGTGGTGTTGTAATTGTAAACATAGTGTAAAGATGGAAAATATTTAAAAAATGGCTACAGACATGAAAGCAATCAAACTACCACCTTTCTTTAAGTAAATACGTTAAAGAGAAGCATATAAGTTGGATAAAGAGGTACATGAAAACTGATTTCTCAACGATAATTTTAGTAATGAGTGTAGAGATGTATCGTAGCTCTTCGCTACTCCGTTCATGTGATCAAGGGGAGACGTTATATATCTTCATGATCTTTTCTTTATATATAAATGTTATATTTTATATATAAATATATATTATATTTTATATATCTTTTATCTTTTCTTTATTGCGTTGCCCGACTCTATTCAATTTAATACAACAGGTTCATTTAGATTCATAAGAAACCTAATATCTTTTTATTGTTTCAGCATTACGAACTTAGTCTGACTACTCTTTGTGAACATTTTTATACTTTTTATACTTTGTAGCAACTCTGAATTTATTTTCTTTATAGTTATACAGGCCTAGTTAATGTTTATATTACCTTATTCTCACCAAACCTAGGAGAAGGAGAAGGAGGAGGAGGAGGAGGAGGAGAAGGAGAAGGAAACAATGACGGAAGTCTGTACCGTTGTTTAGGATAAGTCAACTTCTGTATTAAGTTACAGTCCTCTTTTTTTGTTTGCCAATTGGACGCTAGTTGGGCTTTCCTATCCATTCTTACTTCCGGCACACTGGCTCTTTATTACTTCCGGCTACCACGGACGCTTATCTTCCCACATTCCTGGCCTTATTTACTTCCAGCTACTTCATAATCCTACTTGCGGCATTCCTAGCTTTTATTACTTCCGGCCACACAGTGGTCCCTATTCAGCATCTCAACCTAACTCACCTGGTTGATCGGCGTTAATGGACCTGCTTGCAACAAGCCCTGAACTTCCAGCTACGCATAGGTCCCTGCTTCCGGCTTTCCTGTCAACCTAACTCACCTGGTTTAGGAAAGTGCTGCATGCATATCATCCAGACTTTAAATAACCTACTCCGTACATTTCGGTTAAAATACTACGGAAGGTTTATCCTTGGACTTAACCAGCAACTTTTCAACACTTTCGCCGGACATTTGAACTAAACTTTCGATTTGTTGACTTACATGCCAATTTAACTTACATGGACTCTACTTTTAACATTTAGTCACAGTTATATTATCTAGATCTTCTAGCCGCTCAGTATTTCTCAATTGACTTAATTCTGCTTCCATTGCTTGATCCATTGTTTGTTCATGTACCTTTAATCCAAACGCATATTTTTGCATACGATGTAAATAAATTTTATATTAATTTTTAGTTTGTCTTTTGTTGTCTTCTTGTTGACCTGTCAGATTTCACGTCTTTATTTTTTAAAAATGTTAGTGGGCCGCTTGTAACTCATACTCTTTTGGGCGCACAAGCCATATTATATCGTGCCCCCTTCAGGGGTCCACTACAGATACATCTTTTTTTCTTTTTTGGCATTTTCTGACATTGTGTTTACATCACGCAATAACTTTAACACGGGATTCGGTTTAATAAAAAATAGGTTTACTTTCTGGCCTGGTAACGAGCCGTTTTATACCGTTTATTAACGCGCCACCTAACTTTACATTTCATAAATTTATTGCAGCTTTATTTTCCAGTGTGTTTGAAATTTTTAAGCATTACTATTGGAATTTTATTTTTTAAAAGATATTGGTATGTGTTGAAATTCAGGGACTTTTGATATTCTTCACTGAGCACATGGGACTTGTTTTGTGTCAAAGTTTGCTGTAGCAGTTTCTGATATAAGTTATGAGATATTTAGCAGATCTTTTAGGTGTGATCCATTTTCAAGTAGGATTTAGTTGTGTCTATTGTATATGTTGGTATTAGATGAATTTTAGTTTTTGGGAAGGAAAAAAATCTATTATTTTCAAAACAAAATTGAAAATGCAACCTCATTTTAAAATGGTCAAACAAGAACTTTTCTGGAGAATTTTCTATGACTAATTCGAAAGCATATCCTATGGTAAAATGTCCACAATCAAATGGGCTGACTTGAGGATTGGATATGAGAAATTGTTTTATAGTAGGAGTTATGTCAGCTTTTGATGAGTAGAGTGATGTTATTTGCATAGTGAGTTTGTGAGATAAAGGTATGTTAAAACTATGTACATCTCCAAACAGGTTAATTGACAAAGTGTTGTTTTTTTATGTGTGGTGTGGACAATATGTGAGGAAATCGGTATGGGAAAAGATAGTAGGTTGTAACAGAATTTCCGGAAATTTGTTAAAAATCAGCATTTATAGCCTTGGTTGGCAACCAATCTAGAAGAAAGAAAATACCGAATTCAAGCCGGCCTGAAGAAGTGTACCAGTACACGACATGGTTCTATGATGGTGAGAGTGTGTATTGCAAGGCACCAGCAACTGAGCACTTTAAAAAATTCATAGGTTGTTCAGTAAAACCATAGAATTTACCGAAACCTGAGCCATCGGTTTTGACTAGCGTATCCATCCGTGTATGTAGATATGGTTATATACATATATGAAGTTACTTATGTCAGAAGAAACAAGGTATACGACCAATGTCCCCTTCCTGTAGATATACTTATTTCACCATGTGATAAAAATATTCAATCAATGTGGTTGGCTTATAAAAATTATATAATAAAAAAGAAATATAAAATTATAAAAAAAATAATTAAAGGGTAAATAAAAATAATGCAATTGACTAGATTTGTTTATTACACTTTCTCTTGAATATAATGTCTTAAAAGCATTTATTAAAAGAATATCGTTACTAACACGTATTGTTAATGAAAAATTGCTACGATGAAGCGAGACAGCTGGTAAAAATTAACTTGAATAAAATTTGATGCGTAAAACTTTGGATGTGTAAGGCTCAAATTGATGTTGCTAAATAACAATCAAAATGAAACCTGATGTTTATAAAATTTGACTTACAAACCTTGTAAAATACAGAGGGTCAAGTCTGATGGTCTGAAAACCCGCCAAAATAATGTTTGTGAACAGGCGTGGTTTAAAGAGATACAATTTGTGATGTTTTAACTAATGGGAAAAGTAAGTTACGATTCAATAGCGTTAAATTTATGATTCAATACAAAGCCGATTTGTGGCTGTTTAAGAAGTCCAACTTGTTTGGCAGGTAGAAGAGTTTCGGCTTTCACAGGCAAATGACTGCGTACCGCTTCTGGGAATTGAACAAAGAAAAACTAAAAATCGTCATCGACGAAAAGGAAGTAACGAAGGAAAAAGAAATAAAAACAGAAAGAAGAAAATTCTACAAATTTAGAGTTATACGATTATCTTTCTATAATTGTTTGTGAAAGTTTATCACAAAATTAGATATACTAACCCTGATTTTGAACTTTTTCTTTAGGCAATACGAGATTCATCTTATCTCAGTTTTAAAAACTGAACTATTGTCTAAACAAATCAGAAACCTAGCGACGCCTGTCAATCGTCAACCTTCTTGTTATAGGCAAGCGTATGGTTGCAAGAAAGAAATACGACAACAGCAGAAATAGATTTACGTGATTTATTTCAATAGGAACGTGTGGTTTTGGGGCAGCTACCTTGTAGTATAGTTCATAAGCCGGCTACCGATCTGAGTAGATCTCTCATAGTAGTTCTCACTGGTTGGCGTAGCGCTCCTGCTGCTCACTGCTGCTGACTGACCGTGACAGCTCTCTTCCCTGGCCTCCTGTTAACTGCTGCTGACTGACCGTGACAGGTCTCTTCCCTGGCCTCCTGTTGATTGCTGTTGTACTTCCCCTTTTATGGCGTTTTTTATGGCTTAACAGGCTCGAAAAACGACGCGTATAATTAGGAGGGAAGCATTTTTATTGGTCGAAAAATAGAAACACTTTAAAATATTATTTTATTTTTCGACCGCAACTCGTGCGTCGGGCCTATGCGTAAACGACGATAATGGTCATTTTGTGACGGGGCCTTGTCCCGTTCACATCCGGCTCTCGCTCTTGAGTATGTTAGTTTATTTGCCTGCAAATCAGCCGAGATATGTCTTATTTTATTTTATAACATTCTCAACTCCTTTCGACAATCGAGGGAATCGAAGTGAACAGTTTGCTGAAAATAATTATAAATATTTTTATGAGCCCAACAAAATTGTATTTTGAATTTGTGTGACGCACAAGGGAAGATTTCGTGCAATCTTGTTATCTATATTTTGTATT
Organism: Acanthosepion pharaonis; assembly: GCA_903632075.3. Taxonomy (NCBI): domain Eukaryota; kingdom Metazoa; phylum Mollusca; class Cephalopoda; order Sepiida; family Sepiidae; genus Acanthosepion; species Acanthosepion pharaonis. The sequence continues at coordinate 2,961,344 of CAHIKZ030001879.1, forward strand.
TGCATTATTATTTTTTATGCGTTTTAATTCATATATATAAATTTCTTTCACATTTCAATCCGGAGTAAGAGTGTTTTGTGTTTTTCGTTTGCGTCATTCATAAGCGATAAGAAATATAACGTTCTCTCTTCTCCAAAAAAAAAAAAAAAAAAATAATTCTTTTAGATTATTTTTAGATTTCATTTCTGCCCGCCAATGTGATATGTTTTACTCCAATCAAATCAGTTCTATCGTTTGCTATTATAGTAGGATTAGGTATTAGTTAGACCATATGGAAATATACACTTTCCTTTTCACTGAGAGAGTGACAAAGGAAACTCTCTCCCTCTCTCTTCTCTATTACACATCCTTTCTTTCCTTCTATTATTCCTATCCTCGCTAACTGAAGGGACCCGGACATAACTCATATGGGTCAGTGAACGTCATAAAAAATCAACCAATGACAACACGTCCCGCCAAAAATCAAACGGAAAGCACGGATATGGCAGGTCCAATAAAAAGAAGAAAAAAAACAACAAAAAAAACAAACAAAAAAAAAAAAAACAAGTGCGCAGCAGAAGAAGTAGGAAATTGGTTCGATATCGCAGTTCGAGACGCAAGGGTCGGATATTCATCAGATGCAGAGTTTGACCGGATATACAACTCCAGAAGAAAAAGAAGAAGGGATGAATTCAACAAATTAATTTCTGTGGGCCAAAAACACAACGGCCCTGTATGAACTCTCAAATCACAAAAATGATTAAGAAGACGATAGTCACCCACTTTAACGACTGTAACTAAATGGTGTCAACAATAAAATGGTATTATAGACAGTAAATTTGGCCTTTACTTATGTATAAGCCCAACCTTCATCTCTACATACCATAATAAGTGAATTTAATGTCTGATATCTTCCTAAAATAAAAAAAATCTTAATCGTTCAAAACATTTTTCTCGGTCCGTATTAATTTAGTATTCCTCATTCTTTTGGTATCGCCGATATTTTCTTTCTTTTTTGTCGAACATGGACGCCTACCAGCGATATAATTTTTATCGGAAATTTTAGCCCGCCGTTAGATAGATTTGCTCCAGCATTGTTTAGAATATAATGAGGCTGGTTACGAATTAAAAGGCATTGCTTCTAACTTTAGAAATTTTCTCAGGAAGGTTCGGTTCTTCCACTAGACATAATCACTGATGTTCGGAATTGAATAATTAATCCCCATCTAACTCGCATTTTGATACGCTTAAGGAGAAGATTATTTGAAGGACCAAATTATTTAAACCAAAAGTTGTCCCAGCTTCGAAATGTCAAAGTGAGAAGCAATAATATGCCTTTTTAGTTTTTAAGTCTCCTTCAACTTTCTAGCCGGTACTTATAAAATGACGACTGATTGATGCGCCGTATATTTCTGCAGTTTGCCAGTGGAATATCAAACCATGTATAGAAAATATAGGTTATGGCCCCTTGGGGATGCGAGAGCGGCGTTTCGCAGAGGGAGAGCGGCGTTTCGCAGAGGGAGACCGGAGAGGGTTAGAGTGTGGGCGGGGTGGGGGGTTGGTGGTGAGATGTAGCTTCCAAACAGAAGGAACGTCCACAAGCATTTACGAAGAGGGCAGACTTAGATGGTAACCATAGCTTACGAACAGAGGACATCCTTCAACCATTTACGAAGCGGGCAGACTTAAATGGTGACCATAGCTTACGAACAGAGGACGTCCTTCAACCATTTACGAAGCGGGTAGACTTAGATGGCGACCATAGCTTACGAACAGAGGACATCCTTCAACCATTTACGAAGCGGGAAGACTTACATGGTGACCATAGCTTACGAACAAAGGATGTCCTTCAACCATTTACGAAGCGGGCAGAGTTAGATGGTAACTATAGTTTATGAACAAAGGACGTCCTTCAATCATTTACGAAGCGGGTAGACTTAGATGGCGACCATAGCTTACGAACAAAGTACGTCCTTCAACCATTTACGAAGCGGGTAGACTTACATGGCGACCATAGCTTACGAACAGAGGACGTCCTGCAACCATTTAGGAAGTGGGCTATTTCGGCATAAATTTTCGATACCTAAAGTTTAAAATGAATTTTTAAAAATGAAAAAAACATTCTTGGAGATTTCATTTTATCTTTAATTGAAAGCTAAATTTATTATTTTCAGTAAGTAAAATATTTCAGATAGTAATTATATAGATTGCAATGTCAAATTTAATTTCGATTTCTTAAAATTTTCTTAAAAGCTGCCATTTTCTTAATTTTAAGAAATTTATAGATAAAACAAATCTATCGATTGTAAAATTCTTCCAAAAAATATATATATATATATATATATATTTCTGACAATTTTTTTGCATAATATATATATATATATATATATATATATATATATATATATATATATATATATATATATGTAATGTTTATCATTTTATTTAATAGATGTAAATGTTTCTTAACTGGTACGTTAGTCTATAAGAATTTAAAATCTAACACGCACGTTAGTGTCAAGGGATACTGTGTAATTCTGACACGTTTTTTGAATAAAATTAGAAAATTTAAAGTTAAATTAATCTGATTTGAAATAAATATTACTTACGTATAGCACAAAAAAATAATATACAACCATTTATCATTTATTTAATGATTTTTTGTCCTACTTATCATAGCTTATCTGAGGCGATAATTCATGGCCGATTGAGTGAGGAAGCGATGGCAGCTAGCATGGCTCGCTCAAAATTGATATAACATTTACGAAATCTAAGTGAACACATATTTTTGGTTTTTAACTACCTAGTAATTTTTACAAATGAACATATTTTCCTCAATTATCTAATAATTTATTGACTTTTATTTACTTTTCGAAGATGCTTTATGCAAAAATGAAAAAAATGAAAATACTATAAAATTTTCTTAAATTAATTTCTCTGTAAAGAGACAAAACTCTTAGATCACGTGACCGTTTCATAAGAATGTCAGGTTTAGGCTTTCATAGATGAAAATAGGGAACAAATTAAGTATAAAAATAAAAAATAAAAAAATATTTTAAAAATAGAATAATGTAACATCCAGAAAATTGTCGGAGTTACCTCCTCCTTCTATCCTTGAACCGGCAGAGGAACAGGTCATTTCGACCTTGACCTCTCATTCATGCTCCTTACACACTGTTAACACGTCGGAGGGGCAAATCCCCTTTTTTAGTTAGGGTTATATTACAAACCTAGTTGTAATATACTACTAGTCATTTTAGACCTTAGTTCTCTTTAGCTAACCTCGTAGTATTTTATTATAGAGACTTTTCGGTTAGCTTAGCCAATTTCTCTCGCTGGTCTCCCTCGTCACAAGACAGTGATTTCTCCCTAGATTCAGGGAGGCGGTCAGCGACCGAAACGGTCGGCTACGCAGACCCCTTGGCCTTCATTGGCACCGATCAACAGGCTGTGTATTAAGTTACGCTCCCATTTTTTTTTTCTGCCAACTTGACGATAGTTGGGAACTTTCTTTCTCTCTCTCTCTCCTTCCCAACACGTCAAGTTGGCATCCCGGCAATGATAAACAGCAAGTTGGCAGCACGAACTACAGCAACAAGTTGGCATCCCGGCATTGACAAACAACAAGTTGGCAACACGAACTACAGCAACAAGTTGGCACCCCGGCAACGACAAACACGTCAAGTTGGCACCCCGGCAACGACTCAGCTTCAACAACCAACAATGATCATCCTGGCATCAATCAACTTCAACAACCACAAAGCGATCATCCTGGCATCAACCAACATCAACTTCAACAACCACCAAGCGATCATCCTGGCAACAGCCCACATCAGCTTAAACCCCCAACAACGATGATCCTAGCAACTACCAACACCAACCTCGACCATCAATCTCCAGCAGTCTCCAGCTCACTCCTGCAGCTTCCAGCACCTCCACCGTTTCCGACCATCTTTATTTCCTTTTTCTTTCCCTGGATAAATTAGCATTTATCATACATATCCTCGTTCTGTCGTCCATATTGTTTCACCGTCAGATTTAACGTCTTCTAAAAAGGGGACGGGCCTCTTGTGACCTCGTTCACCCCTTTCTGTGATACGGGGCCGCACGGAGGACCCGCTACAAAATAATCCAATAGAGAATTTTATACGATTTTAAACTATTAAAAATTATTAAAAATAAAAATAAAAAAAATGGAAAAATTCTTGTAAAAATTTATTATTCATCGGAAAAAAAATTATTTGTCCAGACAATAATGCTCTTTAGTATTCAATATATTTTATAGTCTTACTATAACTTATTTACAAAAGCAATTAAAAGCTTTTCTAATTAAATAATGTCATAGTTTTATTGCATTCATTATTCTTCAATTCGGAGCAGATTTTCAGTTAGAATAGGGCATGTTTGAAAAAAAAAAAAAAAAAGATTAGGCGATTTAAATTCTCCAAGGAGTGTTAAACGAATAAAAAAATTCAGTAAATAGGAAGTTTTTTATTTTTTGCGAAATTTCATGAAATTAATTAAATAAGTTTTATCAAAATTTTCTTAAAAATTTCAAAAATAATTTAAAAATAAAAATCGGACAATTACAAGAATTTCCAAATCAATGATTAACGGAAAAATTATGCCACCGCGATTACGTAAACAAAAAAGATTTTTACTAAAATTTCGAACGTTTTAGAAAGGATTAAAAAATAAAAAAATAAAAAATACTTTGGTCTTTCATCTTAATAATAACATAAACATTTTGACGATAATACTTTATTTTTTTAAAAGTTTGTGGCCTTTTTCATTACGCTATGCTGTTTTCCCGCGAAAAAGTGGAGGTACCTAAAAAGACTATTGCTTCTGAACAGAGTCCTCTAACCATTTACGAAGCGGGCAGACTGAGAAAGACATAGATTCCGAACAACCAGAATTTACGAATCTGAACTCAAGCAAGAACACCATCTGCACAAACAAGATTCGTGACAGACCAGACCAAGTAAGAGATAAGATAAACTTATAAACACATTTCTAAGCTTACTTATACTCCTCCCTTCTTTCTTAGATATCACTCTGTAACTGACACATTAACTGTTCAATGCATCAATATTTAGCAATCTCTCATTCTGTACTAATATATGTCTATATATACATAAATTTGTGATTTTGTAAAGCTTAAACAATTTGTCTTGTGGTATTTTACCTCTGTCTTTTCGAGACCAAATGGGTGGGCCTTAAATTGCCCATACGTGTTAGCCACTTTCAGAGACAGCATGCTTTTCAAACAGTCATTCAAACGTTTTCAAAATATGGCCACCCTTTCTACCTCATAATTTGTTTCGGTGACCCCGCATAGCTGTTTGAGCTCAAAAAATTATGCTACTTGTGGGTTATACATCGCCACTTTAAGATGCGTTTCTTGTGTGTTGTTTGTTACCACCTTTTAATATACGTATTGGTGATCTTTTATAAAGTCAGATGCAGTATTTAAAATGTTTTTAATTGTTTTTAACTAATTCTTTTTTCTTTTAAACTGCTAAATGAATCGGTACTTGTCGATTATCTGTTGTCGTTTTTTTAAAATGAATCGTCAACTTTTCACAAATTCAGGCGTGTAAAAATATACTATCCCAAAGATTCATGGATCGTATGTTCCACGTCGTCTGGGTTGGGCTTAAATCCTACTAGGCCATGGGGTTATTCTGAGAGAACACTGTTCATCGCGATAGGTGAAAATTCAGGGTCCTCTCGGTGATGATGGCATGTAATGTGACCTGCCAGTTTTCCTCCACTAAGCAGTTAGAGCTTGGTCAGAGGAGAGAACAGCAGCCAGGCTCTGTTCAATTGACTAAAAAGCTGACATTTAAATTATTTTAAATGCGTTTTTAGCACAAATTTTGGCGTCACATTTATACATAAGCCCAATGAAATCCTTTCACAATAAGCTTTGTTTTTAGATTAAAAATTTTAGAAAAATCGAATTATTCATTCAGTGCGATTCATATGTCTAATACTGATCCACGATGTTTTATGGCACCAGTATTGCCAAATGACAGACGAAATCGGATATGTGCTTTTGATAGCAAGACACAGCTAAAACTAGATTCAACAAGACGTAGAGAAAAGCAATAACGTCTGCTTGCTAGAAATGAAGTAATAGCGACCCGAAGTGCAAGAAAGCGCCGAAGACAATTATCTTTCGATAAACATCGCAGCTTTGTAGGCATTAGAAGGCATTCAAATACTTCTCCATCTTGATTACATGAGTTCATGAAAGAGACGATTTTGATTTAATAAGGTTTCATTATAATGTTAAAGGCACCCAATTGTTTTCCAATCAAATGTTACCAGTGATTCACACAGTGTGTGCAAAATACATCAAATAAAACATTTTTTTTATGCGTGCTATAAAACATCTGCATCTTTCTACCATGGATAAATTGATTAAATTACGCAAAAATGAAAATAAAACTGATATCTAATTTTAACAGATATATTTACCAATATTACATGAAAATATATTGAATACTAAAGAGCAAATTTATTCAATAAAATCACCATTGGCTTCAACCCCCCACAGATAACTTCGGAATCTCCTGTAACTCTTCTGGGCGGATTCATTGTTTAATTTGGCGAATGCTTCCATGATCCTTGCCTTCAGTTCATCTTTGCTGTTACAAAGAGTTTTGTTGATCTCTCGCCCAATTGCGCCCACACATAATAATCATGCGGGTTGCAGGGTGGGGAGTTAGGTGGCCAGATGTAAGGTGTGATGTAGTCACAGAAATTGTCTGACATCAATGACTGGGTTCTCTTGCTTGTGTGGACTAGTACTGTTGACAGACATAGAGTCTTCCAGCAGCCTCCCTCTTGACCCAGGACAGTCACTGAGTCTGAGATCCTGTGGGAAGATGAATGGAGTCATAACGTCAACAGCACTCGTGATCACTTCAAACACCTTCGTAATCACTCTTAGATTAATCCAATTCTTTACGAATCCTTTGCACTGTATTCAGATTGACACCCAAACATTCTGAAATGTTCATAATGGAGATTCCGTCGCGAATACCAAGCAATGCAGCATGCCTTTTCCAAATTTCTGGCGGAGTCAATTGCATCCTAGGGCTCTTTTTTCACATAGACGGTGCCCAACTGACCCTACTATACTGTGCAGTCGACAAAATCAAAAACAAACAATGCACATGCGCGAAATTAAAAAATATAAAATGGTGACAATTTACCCATCGCATCCTGTATTTACAAGTGGAATATTGTTTTCCTTGAAATAAGTAAGTACTTCTTTGAAAATTCTTTCACTTTTCATCTCTGTTTCTGTCAAAAATCATGTCCTCGCCGAGTCAATTATCAAGAAACCTGATATAGGCCAGTAGAAATTGTTTATTATTCCTCAAAGTAGATTCATTGAGTTGAAGGGCAGAAATTTTCATTTACTCCTTGGCATTATTTAGTTGTCTTTCTAAATCAGTGGTTTTCAACCAGGGTTCCATGGAACCCTAGAATTCCGCCAATAATGCCCAGGGGTTCCGCAAGAAGTTAGACTATGATTGACAGTAATTTTTAGTTCTCCTGTGCAGATATGTGTGGAAGATGAACTTCGTGTCTATCTGTGAAAAACACGACCCAATATTAAAGATTTGTGCAAGAAACATCAGGTCCAAATTTCTCATTGAATTTTTAATGAAAATAAATGTAATCCATTTGAACTGAAGTTTTTTTAATACATGTGTAATAACCGTAGAAGCAAGATTAAAATTGCATATGTACGTATACAATATTTTTACAGTTTGTCTTTGTATTTTTTTGTAAATAAATCTGAAGATGAGTATTTTTATTTTATTTTAATAATTGAAAGCTTTTTTTTTTGCATAAGACAATTAATTTATTGCATGGGTTCCTCGAGCCACTAGAATGTTTCAAGCAAAAAGGTTGAAAACCACTGTTCTAGATTCTCGGCCATTTCATCAATGCGTCTCGATGCTGAAGAGTTAAAGAGGGCGTCAGTGATTCCAGGTGTATTTTAGTTGATTACGATTGAATTTATAAGAGGCACAAATTATAGTATATATATTTGAGGCGCATTTTTAGTTACTTCTAAAATATTTATATATTAAGAAGATGCACCTGAGTTGAAAAAAACATCGCAAGCATGCTTAATAAAAATACAAAATGAATTTAAAATATAAGAAAAGAATACTGAGAGCAAAGCATAACTAAATAAACCATATTTTCTATCACTGGCATCAAGCGGTTTTTGAAAGCCAATGACATCATTGATACAGCGTTGTTGCCTATGTGTCCAGCGTTGTCGGATATGTGTGCGCGTGTGTGTGCTGCAAAAGTAGAGAGAAAGCCTAAAGCAAGTTTATACCTAACTGCCGTTCCTATCATATTCACCGTATGGAAGTCCGAGAGAAAGACGGAGTTTTTTTTTTCTTTTTTAATTCAGATCTGCTGATATACCAATGTGTCATATTTTGTAAAAAGATTTCTCTATCAATCTTGTGTGCAAAGTATTTTTTCTAAATTGTATCGAATACGTACCATATGACAGTAATGTACGAAATTACTGTCAGTTGCCAATTTGTAGTGTGAGTGAGAACTTACTACTTGTTACAACTGAGTTAGAAAAAGTGGAGAAATTTTATTTTTTATATAAAGAATAAAATAATTCAAGAAGAGAGAAAATATACTTGTATATATGCAGGTGTAGCGGGTTGAACGGCCTCAATTCAACCCGTACTAACAAGGAATAAGCAAACAAAAATAATAATATTCAAGAAGAAAAGTTGCATGTAAGTAAATTGAATTTATATATGTATAACAATTGTACAGACACTAATTCAGTTGTGTTTGAAATGCTGAAATTTACTTGTCCTTGGAATTTTGAGTGAGGAAAATGTTGTTGATTAATTGTGATGTGTATTAAAAAGTGTGTGAGTTTGGAGAACTTTAATAAGATGTATTGTTACTCGTAAGAGAATTAAACAGTTTGTTACTCACAATGTTATGTTAAGTGTTTCGGTCCTTGTGGTTGATGGAGTGAAGGTTCGTAGATGTTCGTACGTACGTGTGTGTGTGTGTGTGTGTCATGACGTTTCATAGCGCTTTCCTCTAAGGGAGAAAACGCGACCTCTCCACTGAATTACATCTTGTATGTGAGAGAAGGCAAGAGAAAAGAAAACTTTACCCGCTGCCCTACGTAGCAAGATGTGGCACAAGGCCGAGTTCCCTAAAATTCCCTACAGACCACGTAAAAACGGAGTCAGTTCCCTGAGACGAGACTCCGCCCCTCGGCAGAGCCACGTCTGGGGGATACCCTCTGACATAGGCCAGGTAAGACAAGAGAAAAGAGGAAGGATGAAAGTGTGTCAAATTATTTATAATTAATGTGAACCACGTGATAGGCTCGAGAACATATAACCGGATTTTGGCGGTAAATTGACTTTGAACACAACTGCGTAAGCGTTGTAATGTTTTTAACATATATTAGCCTATCAGAAGTCGGAGAATTATTCAAGGCCTCTGTTATCCACTTTTGGTGTTTAGTTTGTACAAAATTTGCCGACAAAAGAAACTATTACATAGGAAATGTATTGAAATATTTTTCGACCAATAGTATTCGCTAAATCGAAAATAATAATAGTATAATACAATCAAGTGATAGCAGAATGCTAAACAGGTGTCTGAAAAAATAAAATTTATTCACTGTTTTCTATTGTTAAAACACGTTTGAATGTCATAGACACTGAATATTTTACGGAAGAATAAATAAATATTTTTAAAAAAGAGTTGACCGTAGTCGGGATCATCGAGTCAATGCAAACGATCCTTTCCTTAGCTGCATGCTTTTCCAGGGTACAATTTTGAATTCAGAATATTTCTTCTTCTAGACCGGTTGCTTCTTAAGTCTATAGAACCCAGTCTGTCCTACTATTTACCCATAGCTGGGGTCAGAAAAGTTGGATTCATACCTTTCTCAAGGGTATTAAAGTGAATGTAATGAACTCGACTGGAATTTGAACACAGTTCTCCGTTTCCTCAATCCGAGCCGCTATCCATTACTCTACCGTGTTTTTAAAATGATTAAAAATACTTTAATTTTTAGAAAAATTTAAAAAAAAATAATCTATTAATTTTTTTTTGCGTGACTCTATAGATTACTGTATATTTTAATTCGAGAAAAAAAATGCATGTAAAACTATCCTACGATTTTTTTGTCGTTTTAAGGCAGTTTGCTGTTTTAGAAGTAGGTAAAATTTTTGACATCAGCAGTTTCTTTTTTTTTTTTTTAAATGAATTGATTTAAATTCTCTTGAGACCTATCTTTATACAAATAAAATAAATTAATAAACATTTGTAAAAGTTGGATATTTTTTATGAAATTTCAATGAAACTAGAATTTCTTTGCAACACGCTGTCGCGTGTTAAAATCCTCGCAGTATTTAAAATTGTTGGCGTTATCGCTAACGTTTTTGTTGAGGTTTACAAACTCTAGTTTCGTTCAATTTCGCAAACCAATCGATGAAATTTAAATAAGTAGATTTGTTCGGAAAAAATATTTTGATAAAAAACCTATTTCACGGTTTAATAATTTATTAAATTTAATTTAATTTTATTGGACTTCATGGTAAAAAATATTTTTTGCGAAAATGTCTTTTTTTCTTTTTCCTTTTTAACAGCGAAGAATACATTCTTAGGATTTCTAACTCTTGAGCATGCAACATACAACTGGCCATGCGTCATAAATATTTCTTTCTGGAGCTAAATTCTAACTTTTTGAAGCGTTTGTCCTTGTGGTTTGTTTAAAGTTCTTGCAAACGCTGGGCGAACTGGAAACTGGATTCTTGTATACAGAGGGGAAAATAAGTATTTCATCCCCTACGGATTTTCTGAGTTTTCCGCCTTACAAAAATGGGAACGGCCTTTAACTTTCAGGGTAGGTCCGTCTTGAATGTGAGAGATAGAATATAAAAGAAATTTAGAAAATCACATTATATTAATTTTTGAATATTTATTTCTTTTATTTTGAAAAATATTTCACCCCCCTACCAACTAGCAATGATTCAGGCCACCAGTCGTATTACTCAATTATTACTCCTACTCAAGTATTCATTACCTGAATAAAAGACACTAATTCACAGAATCCTTCAATGAAACAGAATCTAATCTCTCTACAATGGGCAAGACGAAAGAATTGTCTAAGGACATCCGGGATAAAATTGTATACCTGCACAAGACTGGAATGGGCAAGAAGCTAGGTGAGAAGGATTTATCTGTCTGTGCGATAATAAGAAAATGAAAGAAACACCAACTGACTATCAATCTCCTTCAGTCTGGAGCTCCACGCAAGATCTCCCAATATGGAGTGAACCTGATGATGAGAAAGGTGTGGAAACAATCCAGAACTACGCAGCAAGAGCTTGTTGATGATCTCAAGTCAGCTGGGACCACAGTCACCAAGATGGCCATTAGTAACACACTACGTCATAGAGGACTGAAATCGTGTACTGCCCGCAAGGATCCCCTACTGAAGAAGTCACATGTACCGGTCTGTCAGAAGTTTGCAAATGAGCACCTGGATGATTCAGAGGAGGGTTGGGAGAAAGTGTTGTGGCATCAATTCAACTCACCGTGTTTGGAGGAAAAAAAGCTGACTTGGACCCCAAGAACATTATCCCAACCATTAAGCATGGTGGTGGAAACATTATGCTTTGGGACTGTTTCTCTGCTAAGGCGACAGGATGACTACACCGGATTGAGGGAAAGATGGATGGGACCAAGTACAGGGAAATCTTGAATGAAAACCTCCTTGCCTCAGCCAGGACACTGAAGTTTGGTCGTGGATGGGTGATCCAGCATGACAATAACCCAAACCATATGGCTAAGGTAACAAAGGAGTGGCTGAAGAAGAAGCACATTAAGGTAATGGAGTGGCCTGGTCAGTCTCCAGACATTAACCCTTTAGAGAATCTGTGGAGGGAGCTGAAGCTTCGAGTTTCCCAACGACAACCTACAAACCTTAAAGATTTGGACAGGATCTGCAAAGAGGAGTGGGCCAAAATCCTGCCCCCTGAGATCTGTAAAAACTTGATAACCAACTACAGGAAATGTCTGGCTGCTGTGTTTGCCAACAAGGGTTTCTTCACCAAATACTGAGTTATGTTTTGCTATGGAGTGAAATACTTATTTTTTCAATAAAAAAGAAATAAATGTTCAAAAATTAATATAATGTGATTTTCTAGATTTCTTTTATATTCTTTCACTTTCCAGACGGACCTACACTGGAAATTATAGACCATTCCTATTTTTGTAAGGTCTCAAACTCAGAAAATCAGCAGGGGTGAAATACTTATTTTCCCGACTGTATATAAAAACTTTAAGAAAAGATATGCGAAAAATAATATTGCATTTTTATTAAATGAATATTTGTTATTCTAATCATTAAATCGTTTTTAAAATAGTAAAAGTATTTTGTATGTTAAATAATAAAACTTTTAAGTTTTCCAAAATTAATGAAAATTTATAGTATAGTAAAATCAAATGTACTTTGTACCACGTTACTTGTTTGCATATCCCCCCAGAATTTGATTTCGAACGATCAATGTATGGCTATTTTAGAGGGTGCGAGGGACGGACAAACAGAAGTCACGGAATTTTATATATAGATTAAATAAGTCTGGGGGTTGAATAGCTTTAAGAAAACTTTTCTTTAAAAATTTCATTTGCAAAAATTAATTTAATCATTAATAACTACTGAAAAATTTAATTAATACCTGACAACGAGTTGATTTTTATTTATTGTCAGATTCTAAACGAAAACACTAGATCTGTGATAAAAATTCAAGCACGGCAACCCTTGAACTGAAACAGATGTTTGCTGTCAGATGTGGGATCATTTACAGTCATTGCCTATTTATTTTAAAAAGCTGAGTATACATATATGCGTTGAAACAATCACTAAACAGTATGTAATCAAACCAATCAGTGTCGAATTACGTTACTTTGATGTGAGGATTATGTGGTTTTATGATAAGGCACCGAAGAAAAAAATGTTAAGGCCCAGTGAAATAGATCTATGGTTCCGCACTATATCTGTTCATGTGCCCCCACCCCCAGTAATAACATGCTCCTCCTTATGGGGAGATGTGATTACCAGTTGAGAATTAATACGTTAAGGGAATTAACTGAGGTCGATAAAAGTTCTGGACCGTGTACGTGACACGGACAGTGATGTTTGACTGTGATAGTTGTAAATAAAGTGAAACTATCAAAAAAGGTAGACGAACTTAAACTAGACAATTTAAATACTGTCCGGGCGTTATTTGACCCGAGAACGACAACGCAGGTTATCGACCAAGAGAAGACCTCAGTCTTTAAGCAATTTACACAGGAAGTATGTCGTGAAAGTGTGCTCTATCTTAGGGTAGAGCAAATGGTTACCATTTGCTTTCCCTAAGATACAGGGGAACTGGTAGCCATCGACGGTTAGGTGTGCCGGCGTAGGAGAATCAAGTCGCTTTTTATGTATTATGAACATAACTTTAAGTATATGTTTCCTGGTCGATATCAGATTCAAAATTCCATTAATTTCTGCTCCAAACTTAAACAGCATAGATTGGCATACACTGACTCTTCAAATTGTGAATGAGTCGATTATCTATGCATATAGTCAGAAATGCCTGGATTTGAATTTAGGCTTAAGATGTGATTTCACTTGATTCTTTGTTATTACCAATGTAGAAAAAGTCATTTTAGGGTTGGATTTTTTTCATGTGTCGATATACATAGACATCTTGTAGATTCGCGAAGTATTCGAGATCAGTGTAAATGTAGCTCATATGCTCCACCATGGTCCACACTGAAATGAATTCTATATTTCAACGATTTTTCTGAAATCAACAAGCCGCCGTTCCACAAGGAATTGCTGTCTCATAGCGCTATATATCAAAGTGTCGCGTCTATTTTGCCTATAGACAGTTGTCCGAAATGATTGGCTCCAGATAATACCAAATCGTCAGAGGAATAATTTTGTCATATGTTAGAATTGGGAAACATTCGTCTCTCCTGTAGTAACACGGCTTCTCCTTTGCATGTTGTTCCTATAAATTTGCACTTGCGCGTGAAACTTTATCGGTATCCAATTCCACGTGATTATGACCTCACAACCATTATTCAAGGCAAAGCGTTTTCTCAAAGTTGGGTTTGATCAGGACTTACCATCAAATCCCAGTGAACCCCAAATATGTCACTGAGGCAGGTCTTACAGAAGGCAACAAATCCTCTCAGAAACTCATCGACCATGTTGTGCAAGACTTCTGTTTACTTGGACGATGTGCTATAATTTATATTTAAAAATTCTTTAATAACATCAAGGTATTTATAGATATTGAGAAGTATGACTTTGAGAACTCCTACACCTGCTTATATTTCTAACAAAAGTGAAATAAATTCTCAATTCACTGTGTCCAATACCATAAGAAAATTGAGCATTTTTAAGACATCGTTAATTTTATTAGACGATCCGTTCCCGATCATGCCTTTATAGTAATGTCTGTAACAGATATTTTCACTAATTGTAAAAAAATGAGATATTTTCTTTCTTATACAACTTTGACAAATTTTAACATCATTAAGACTATTTAGTTTGTAGAGGGCCGTGTTGGTTTGACTGTTGTTGAATTAGGAACACGAGCTGTTTATTCCTGCTAGAAGGTCCAACGACAAGAACAATGCGGACTCAAGTTGAGTTCAACCGAAGATGTAAGGAAAACAAACAAGACCGATGATGTAAGGAAAACAAACAAGACCGATGTATATATATATAAACAAATATATGTATTAAACAACAATTTTACAAGTGACAAAGACATCAACATTTTTGTTTGTGTGTGAATGTAAAGAGTTTGTATATTGGTGAAAGTTCGTACGTACGTGTATGTGTGTTTCATGGCGTTTTCCCACAAGTGGGCAAAACGCAGATTTCTGCAAGAGATCACATTTTTAAATGTGTCCGCTGAAATGCAAAGTAAAAAGAGAACGAGACAAGAAGTCGCCCATTATTTATAGTGTAGGGAGAGCGCCCCCTAGTGAAGAATTAGGGAATTAATTGATATTCATAGAATAGGGAATTCAGTCTCACCAGAGTGAGTACTGTCCTATAACAAAATATCAATACAGAGTCAAGATACAGTGCTTTTGAGCAAGGATCCCGAGAGTCTTATTTGGTGGTTCATCACTTTAAACACTTGCTACAGGGTCGCACTTTCTAAACTTCGATTGACTGCAAGCCATTACTTGGCATCTTTTTTTTTCCATTTCCAGTAAGTAGTTCCCAAGTGAGATTCGACACCTGTATTATCTACTACATTTCCCTTCAGATATTCAGTTCATAAATAGAATCAACAAATTACCTGCAGACGTTATGTTCTGCGATATCCATGCTTTCTATTCCACGTTCTTGAAATTTATGAGAATTCCCTCTCCTGGCAGCTCTATGACAGTTATCAACGCATTGAGAAGATATATCTTTAAGTCAATGATGCAATATGTTGAAGAACGATTAACCCTAATAGGGAGAACATGGTCAAGAAATGTTCTGTACGCTAGGAAAATCTTCTTGCACAGCCCACGGAAATCTTATAACCACACACTGAGCCTAACTTAAGAAGTTATTGGTACTGCTCTGTTTTACTTTAATGACCAAGAATATTTAGTAATAATAACCAATTGCTTTCACATTCGCTATCATATTTTTTTTCACTAAATGTTCATGCAACACAAGGCCTAAACAATGTGTTTTTAACGCCAAAAAGACGCTAAATTACCTAATATCTTTGGTAGACCCGCTGACGCAAAAAAAATATTTGACCAAAATTACGAATGTGCCAGAAATTTTTTAAAAGTGAATTAAAAAAATACTTTGGTATTTACTCTTAATAATAACATAAACATTTTGACGATAAAACTTTGTTTTCATTAAGTTTGAAGAATTTTTTCAACACGGTATGCTGATTTTTAGCAATTTCGTGAAGCTACGTAAATAAATTGAAAATTCAAATTTTAATGTCAAATTGAGACTTTCTTCTCATAAAGCTTCTTATGGAATACTAGATTCCCTAATCATAAAATATGTCGAATATGTGACCATAGCATTGTTAAAAATTACGGCGCTT